>PVJH01005949.1:0-106604 GCA_004026705.1 Nesogale talazaci | reverse complement strand
AGGCACTGTGCAAGCATTCTTCAGAACACACACTCTGCAGGATAGTCCACTCAGAGGAACTCTGTGGTGAACACAAGTTTAGGGACCATTGCATGCCTGTGAATCCAGACTACATATGGCATATTAGAAACCCTAAGATGTCTTGCCATAAATATACATATATCATAAAAACCAATCTTTTTCTTAATCTGAGTATTTTGCATCTGCCACATCAGCTTCTCTGAAAGGATGTTCAGGGAGATGTTGGCTGATGTAGCTTCATCAGCAATCTACTCGTTTTGTGGTCTTTTCAAAGAATTTGATTCTGTGAACTTCAGTGTTTTCATTAGTGAAATTGAGACCATAATATGTATGTCTTGTAAAGAAAGATCCCTGGTGACACAATGCTTAAGTACTCAAAAGTTGCCTGAGCATCACAGTGCCATCCCTACCCAGTGGCTTTAAGGGAAAAAGATGTGGCCATGTACCTCTTTGAAGATCACTGCCTAGAAAACTGTGAGTAGTTTCACTTGGTCACATAGACTTGTTATGAGCTGAAAATCAACATAATGGTCCCCGACAACAAATGGTGCAGACAATGTTTACAGGATAGCAAGTCTGTGCTTTGCAGGATGAACACTAATGACTATTTTATTTTGTATATAAAAATTTACTTGTTAGAAAGTTGTTTGCTTTTATATGTGAACATCAAATTTCTTTTTGATAGCTCTCTTTCTGATGTGCTAGTTTGAGCATGCTATTTTAAAATATAGAATTCTTTGTTCCAACAAACTTCTGGTTGAGATGAATATAATGTAATAATTCGTTTTTGACTTAACCTTTTATAGTTTGAAAAAAGCTTTCTTGGACAGGAGCTCATTTTATGCATTTGATTCACACTGCCATGTAGGAGATTGGACTTGATGTTATTTCTCTTTCATAGATGAGAATACTGGATGCCAGAGAAGTCAGGTAGCTTAAGGCCACATCAGACATTCCTCCTCACCAACAGTCTTATTGACAAGTAGCTTATATATATATATATATATTATTCATTAATTCAGTCACTCAATCATATCACAGAGAATTATACAATCAGTCCCACATCAATTTCTAGAGCAACCCCCAATAGTTGAATCACCCTTAAGATGATTTATTCAATCACAATCCATTCTAGTGCTCCCTCCCGCCCCCTGTCTTCATTAGTTACTCCTGAAATGCTCTTTCCCTCCCTATACCATTCCCAATGACCCACTGTGTTCCCTATAGCCCTTGTATCCATTATTCTCATTAAGCATCCACTCCTCCTCTGCTTCACAGCTGGGAGACCACACAGAAAACAATCAAAACCAAAATCATGTTAAGGTGGTAAGGGTATAAGCATAACTATATAGATGAAAATACTAAAAACATGTAAGAAGGAAAAGACCACCAACAATAATATTTTAAAAGCCGGAGAGGAAATTTCTGTCATGAAACCAGTAAGAAACACTTGCACCCTGAACAAATTCACTTTGCATTTACAGGGTGGTCATTTGATCAAATGTTGAGTTGGATTCAGCATCATCCAGATTACAATGGCCTCTGCCTGAAGTAAGGCTGATAGAGACGCTTGCCTGTGGCTAGAGGGACTCTGCCAGTGCCTCAGCCTGATAAGATACTCCGTGGATTGGTTTTGGGCTCTCACTGCCTTTCACAGCCCTCCACAAATTGGGTCTTCATAATTTTTGCTCTGATGCTTCTCTTCTCACCATATTCAAGTTCTGCAATTGTCATATTTGGATCACACAAGTTGGTGAGCTTCTTATGAGTGGACTTAGTTGATTCCTCTTGGATGGCTGCTGGTTTGAATACAAGCCTTTAAGACCCCAGATACTACTCCAATTGATAGCTGGCCACCTTCTGCTTTCTTCACCACACTTTGCTGTAGCACCCTGTCTTCAGTGATCATTCCATGGAGGGGAGTATTGAGCAGGCCCATGATATAGAAGTTGATTGTTCTTAAGTTGGGGCTAGGAAACGGTGTGAGCCCCAAATCCACTCCTGGATCTATGCCTTTATGTATGTATCTACTTATTTATTAATTTAAATTAATTTGCTGTAATTTTGGAGTCCATTCATCTATCAATTCATTCCAAAGCTTAATCATGTCAAACCAAGTTTTACAATTTCTTGCATACTCATATATGTATTCTTGACATCATTTTCCTCTTGTCTTCCCCATCTCTTCATAACCCCCTTCCCACAAACCCTTGCTACATTTTCTTCCCCTCTAGGATCAACATCCTTGGGTCCCATTTTCCAAAATAAAATAAAACAAATAACATAGCTTCAAGAGGGCGAGCCCCAACTGCCACATACCTCTGAGACACATTAATGTATTGAGCACCAGTAGACTTTAACTCTAATGTAAATGAGTATCAGTGGACTTTAACTGAATACTGCCACAGGGTTCCCAGGATAATCTGTGTCTTAACACAGCATACCAAGTGATGTACCGAGACCTTCTTTGTTTTCCAACCAATAGTACACCATTGTCAGTAAAGATGTTTTCTTCTACTACAGACAGAGTGTGGCTTCTGGTTTAAGTCCTCAGTGTAAAAGTATGTCTGGGGTGGAGTCCTGTTCACCCAGGGGAATTCCCATTTGGGGTCTCACTGCTAAGGCCTCTGATGTGCACCCCAAAGGTTGGGATTCAATGTCGCAGTGTTCTGTGGCTCCGGGCATGGGTTTTCAGGTTACCACCAAGACACCCTAGGTCAGTTTTGCACTCCAGCTGCACCACAAAGTCAAACGTTGACATTAACTTTCTGTGTTTCTTTCCATTCCATGTGAACATAGTGGGCTAAACAATGGGCTGCTGACTGCAAGGTGAACTGTTCCAATCCACCAGCTGCTCATCAGGTGAAGGATGAGGCAGTCTGCTCACCTAAGGATTTGCAGTCTGGGAAACTCAAAGGCACAGTTTGATAGTGCCCTGTGGAATCACTATGAGTTGGAATCAGCTTGATGGCAATGGATTTAATTTTGGAGTTTTTGGTGTTTTTTTAAATATAAATTTCCCTTCCACCTCCCAGGATATATATTCAAAGATGAATGTAGAAGGCTATATACTGGGTTGAGAGTGACAGACACCCAGCAAATTCTTGAATGGAAGAGATTGTACTCATGAAGAACATGATAAGTTCTTCCCAGACAATATCTAATTGCATATTTATATATGCATGATTTATATGAGGAAGTTTCAAAAAGTTTGTGGAAAAAATGGAATGAGAGATAATGAAAAAGTTCCTCTAACTTTTTGAAACCCCTCGTATACCAGTATTATCTAACATACACAAATCTCTCTAGAAAATGCTACCTAACTTTGATTCCATGATTTTGGCTAGTGCTCTGGTTCATTTGAATTCCTTTTGATCAGTGAGCACATAGTTTGGGAATTGGCACCATTTGGGGGCAGAGGATCCAATCGTCGCTCCCAAATCTTCTGGACATGTTTGCATCAACCAGTTGGAAAGCCCTAGCAGCTCCACCTGAGGAAGCTGCTGCTTCCTATGCCCGTAAGCAGTGAGTTTTGGCAGGATCGGCTACAGTGACATCAAAATGGTTATTATCCGTTTAATCTTCCAGCAACTGTGACGGTCATTGTGGAGATTACTCCTACCAATGATTTCAGCCCTGTATTTAAACCTGCACACTATACATTCTCTGTTCCGGAAACTTCAGGAGGTAAGGAGTCCTTTGCTTTCACTGGCTTGAGTTATACCCAGGGAGACACCTAAGAAATAGGAAATGAGTGGCCAATGGGAAAAAGGAGCGTACATTTGCAAAGCCCGAGCCTGTGCGGGAGCATCATATAGCAAGGGGAAGCTGTGGGGCTTTCAACCGTCATAGGACAGGTGTTCATCCATAATGTCTTCAGTGTATCATTTGAATGGCTGGTCCAAAGGGTCCTTTTGGAAGTTGGTGCCAGAGCCACAAAGCTACAATTCTTGTAATAGATGATTATAAATGAAATCACCTCCCCCTCCCCGACCCAATTCTGTGCCTCCATGCATCTTCAGCCAAGATCTTAACATCTTTGCAAAATAAATGCTCAGTTTTGAAACAGAACAAAATTGAAGTTGTAGTTCAAAAGGGTCCTGCTCTTTTCCTTTTGGCCTATATGATTGATTCATAAGAACCAAAGATAGAGTTTTGAACAATTTCTTTTTGATTGAACTTCTCAATCATGAGTTCGTTCCTTTCTTCATATTTCCCCCTTTACCAAAAGTGAGCAGCAGTGCAATCTTATAGCTGTGCAGAGTTTAGAAGCATTATGATGAATCTTTGCTGGAAAGCTCTAGTGGTCAGGTGCTCATCTATTAACCTAAAAGTCGATGGTTTCAACACACCCAGGAGTAGCCTAAAATCAGAACCTGGTGTTGTGGCTCACCACCCTGGAAAGCACTGTGGTACACTTAAGACTCTATTCTGACAAACACGACGTCATCATGATCAGAATCAACTTGGTGGCAACAATTTTATTTTTTAATACAAAACTTAAATTTAGACCATGAGGCTTAAACATCAACCTTAATGGTCCTTGGGGACCCATACCCTCCATCAAATTACCAAAGCAACCCCACGATGTCCAGGGTTTTAAACATTTACTGGCATTTTAAAACAAGACATTTTATTTTATAGAATTCAGATATTTCACATCAGTGTATCTCTCCAGAGAAATAAGTTATCATATATATGTATATGTATCTATATCCCGATATGATACATGCACACATATCCCTAATGTATTAACACTTGTCTGTAATTTGTTTCCTCCCCTCCCCCTCCACAATATAATTAATTTCCTTCTTCCTGGGTAAGAAAATGATTTAAGGTTGCCAGCCACTGTACTATCAATTCAGACATGCTGAATATTTCAACCTCCTCATTTTGCTATGAGAAAATCAGAATAGCACAGAGAAGTGGGTTTCCCTACAATCACGTCACTAGTGAGTGATAGAGATGAGAAGTACATGGACATCTCTAAGTGCAAAGTTTGATTCCCTGTTCGGTATCCCAGACCACAGGTCTGGGGCAGTCCACCTGAAGTCTTCAGATTCTGAAAGTTCAGGTAAAGAGATAAATGGGTCATTGCTATGCACAAGATTTTAGAAGATTGTTAGGTCTTCAGACGATAGCAGAAAGATGTAGCGGGAAGAACATGGGTGTTGAAGTCAAATAGAACTGGATTTAAAATCCAGCCTTGGAAGCCACATTAGCTCTATGTGCCTTGGAGCTTACTGTGTGAAAGGGAGATTACAATAAGAGCTTCATAAAGTCGATATGAAGATTAGAGATAACGATATGTATGCTAGCTACAGCAATTATGCTTATGGCACTTTTGCTGCTACCAGTAGCATAACTTTTATTGAGTGTCTACCATGCAGCACGGAGAAGTCCTGGTGGCATAGTAAGTTATGTATTTGGTTGCTAATCACAAGATCAGCAGTTTGAAACCCCCAGCTGCTCTGAAGAACAGAGATGAAGCTTTCTGCTCTCAAAAAATATGTAGTGTCAGAAACCCATAAGGGCAATTCTACTCTGTCCTATAGCAGTTGCTATGCAGGTTTGACAGCATTGAGCTGGGTTTTGGTTTGAACAATGTGGCAAAACTTTCCCCTTACTTTTTAACAAGATCAACAGGCCCTGTGGCTGGAGCAATGGGCGACCGTTGCAAGGGCGGCTTTTGCGCGGGTCTCTGTTCTGCACAGGGTTGCCCTGTGTCAGGCTGACTTGACAGCACAGAACAGGAAGGTCTTCTCCATAGAGCACAGGAGTGGAATGCAATGAGGAAAAGGGTTTTGTTGTTGTTTGTTTTTTAAAAAAGAGATTTCCATTGGAGCAGTCAAAATCTTTTTTCATAACTGAGTGGCAATTTACTTTAAAGGAAGAAAATGAAGGTTAGAGGTACTCTGAAAACAAACCTCTTAGAATAGCAAGCTTTTCCCCTGTAGACCTGGAGGGCATTTTACAAATCCGCTAATGTGGAAGTCTCTTTTCATGCTGTGTTGATTAGCACAGTGGATTTGATGACTGAATGAGAGTTTTTGCCCCCTTCTTATTCTCCCTAACAAAATTATAACATAATATATTTAAAATATTTTTTTTCTGTTGGTGGGTGATGAGTAACTCATTTTCCATTGACGTAAAGCCTCTGGTGAGGGGTATGCATAAGACAAGCACAATAAAAATCCTTCATTAGGAATGATTTAAAAGAAAACACTTGAAATTATATCACATTGCATTCCAGGTCATAGGGGAAAACATGTTTCATTTCTGATCATTTTTGATGAGGCGGTTTGGCAAACTTACAAATTTTTATAATTATTCTATTTTAGACTTCAGCTGAAGATGTTCAAGATAGCTTTTAGTTTTACTGGAAGGTTAATTTTACACTTACAGAATAAAATAAGCTTCCCATTATACTTAACCAGGTGTTAAATGTGAAGATGACCCTATCTCAGTCCATGCAGGATGATTGAGATGGCAACTTTACCCTTCATCTATTTTATGTGGCTTTCTAACAGCTGAGACATCTTACTCCTTAATAATGATGCTTTTCCATAGGCAATTGGTGGGACTCTGGAGTCACAGTAATAGAACATTATGTTCTTGCTCATTAATGTAATTTCTCTGTCCGTGGTGTTGCAAGTGTATTCACTACCTGCTTCATAACACATGATCAGAGACGGATGAGTCTTGGTCAGGAGAGGTTGCAGATAGAGCTCCCAGTGACACTGAAGTGGGTGCAGACAGAACATGAAATGGTTTCATTTTAATGGCTTATTCTTGTTAGTGATCAAAAGTCCTCTGCACATGTTGGTGTGTCTGGTCATCGTTTGCTGAGATTTTGTTACATGGAGGAGAGATGGTGCCAGACCCTAGAGTCTGGTACCTTCCAAGTAGAAAATTATTTAGGAGTACACCCATTGGACCAGTTATCTATTACTATAAAGATGCTGGGTAATAAAACCTTGAAATAAACTGGAGTAATACAGCCACAAGCCTGTATTTAAAGACTTGGTTGTGCCATTGCTCTGATCTTGGCAGGGTTTGCACAGAATTGTGGCAGTTGAGCTGACCTCACTTGACTTCGGCTGGAGAGATCAGGGTGATTTAAATTTCCTCTCAGCCTTTTGTAGGGCAAGCTGAGTGTGCTTTCAGAGCAAAGGAAAAGGTATGAGTACAAACAGGCCCTCAGTGTTTCCCAGACTTCCATATCTATTTGAAAACATTCCATTGGCCAAACAAGTCAGGTGGACAAACTCAGAATCAGATGAGAGGGCATGGCTAGGTCACATGGTAAAGAGTAGGAACACAGAGAAGGGCAAATGATTTGGGATTAGTAGGGTCATCAATCTACCATATTCATCTGTTTTATAGATGAGTTTTAGAGGATACTAGATTGGAATTATAACCAAATAAGTTTTAAAATATGGACTATAGATACAGCAGACCCAGATTTGAATTCTCACTCTTTCAAAATTAGTTCTTTGACCTTAAAAAAGTTATTTAATATTCTTTGACTGTGGTTTCCTTAGATTTACCTGGGTCAGAAACAGAACACATATAAAAAAGCTATTGTATACAAATAATAGCTTATAGCACTTACTTCATACCAGGTATTCTTCCAAGTGCTTTATCTATTTCAAAGTTTAGTGTATGTATGTGTCTTCCTCACATAATTCTTTTTTTTTCTTTCCCCCGCATCACTGCCCTCTGGTGGGAGTAGGAAGCCCTGGAGAGCTGCTGTTGGATTTGAACCATCAAACCTGTGGGTCACAGTCCCACACACAACCACTATGCCACCAGGGCTTAGCCTCAAATTCTTTAAAAATATATATTTATTATGTTTTTAGTGAACGCTTACACAGCAATTAAAGTTTCCATTTGACACTCATTATATATGCTGTTCAGTGACATTAGTTACACTTTTCATAGTATGTCGGCATTCACTTTTCTTGTATCTGGCTGTTCTATTTCCAGCATTGGAGCTTCCTGACCCCTTTCTCTTCTTTGCTTTAGAGTAGTTATTCTGAAGGGGTAGTCTCAGTTCAAGGTTTAAAGAGCCTCTCAGACCAATCATCTTGGGCCAGCCTCTAGGCAAAACAGGTCCAATAAGTCTGGATTCATTTCTCCCCAAGAATTTGAGCTCTGTTGTTATTTTCTCCCATTCTGCCAGAGTCTATGTACTGTGACTGATCGAAACAGTTGGCAGCGCTAGCTGAACATCATCTTGTTGTTCTTGCGACATGTTAAACTTTTATAACAGTAGTCGAACACAAATGAACATCCTAAAATGTTATTGGCAGCTTTCTATAAAGTTGGCAGAGTGACAGCTATCAATGAAGATCATCCAACAAACTGTGTGACTTACCAAATATCCAATGGAGACATCCAGATTATACAAAGGTTTTGGATTCACCCTTCCACTGGGATGATTGAACTCACCACACAGCCTGACTATGAATCTGTGAAGCAGTATAACCTCACTGTGGAAGCTGTGGACTGCGACCGGTTCCAGCCTCACACGGCGGCGGCTGTGGTACGTAGAGTGCCCACGTTGATTTATAAATGTGCTATTCTTGTTGTGTGCATTGGGCTGGTTCTGGTTCACAGCAATCCTGTAGGATGAAGTAGAATTATCCCATGGGTTTTTCTTTATGAAAGCAGATTGTCACGCCTTGCCTCCACCAAGGTGAATTCCTTAGGCACCAACGAGGAGAAAGTGTGGGTCACTAAAGTATTTTTAGAAACATCAAAAGACTCGTGCAAAGCATCAGTGAGTTAGCTATTGCTGTACTAATGATATGGTGTGCTATTAATATTCATTGTTTTCGTCATTGGGGAAGAGACAGAAGTAGAGTTGGAGAATGTTAAGCTTCCCATCTGGTCTGATGATTCAGTATGCATTTTCTCCTTTGTACAGAGCCCCCTGGATTGCTGCTGACAGAGTTAGTAGGCTTCCTAAAGAGTGCGTCATTGTGAGAAAGACTGCAGGTCCATTCACATCTATAACTACACTGGCTTCCACAGGCAGTGAGTTCTTGGTCTGAAGACAGGGTTATGATGCTTAGATGTCCCGGGAAGAGAGCTGTGAAAGTGATCTTAAAACCTGTCCCAGACTTGCCTGCAGACACCTACAAACTTCAGATTTATCCAAGCTGACCCAGCCAAAGAAAGAGGTCATGAAATTAAGTTCAGCACTTTCTTGTTCTCTGGCACCTGACTTGGCCTCTTCATTGAATGATTCCATTGAATCATTGATTCTGCTTTTTAAAATATGTCTTGACTCCTTCCACTTTTTGCTCCTCCCTGGATAACTCCTGGATGCAGCACTGTTGTCCTTACTCTGTCTAGCAAAGCCACCTCCTACCTAGAATCCCTGTTTCCTTTTGTGCCACTTACAAAACTTTTAAGAAGACAAGTTGTTGTTTTCTTAAACATTTTTTTCTTTTTCTCTTTTGTCTATTTTTTTATTTAGCCATTTTATTGGGGGCTCGTACATCGCTTTTCACAATCCATAGTTACATATACTATGCCAAGCACCTTCACGTGCCTGCTTTCGTTAACATACGAAGTTGTTCTTTTCTTAAAGTTCTCCAATGGCTTCCCTTCACACATAACAACCCTCCTTCCCCGTGTCCTTTCCAAGGTCAAGAGTGCCCGAATGACCTGGCCCTGGTCACCTCTTTGTTTTCAACTTCTGAGTCTCTCTCTCTCTCTCTCTTTCTCTCTCTCTCTCTCTCTCTCTCTCCAATCCAGCCAACCCAGCCTCTTGCTGTTTTGCTCACACATCAAGAGTGTTTACACCTCAGGATTTTTGCATAAGACTCTAAGAATGCTTGACTTCCAGACAGCCACATGGCTCATGTTCTCACTTTCATCTTTTCTCTGTCCAAATGAAATCTGTTCACAACGAGTTTTTCCCATTCTGTGTGATGGTGAGGATTTGATGGAACCCATATGTTCATCAGTAAGAAAATGATTTAGTAAGGCCTGGTAGGTGCATACTCTGAAATACTAAGGCTCAAGAAGAAATGAGTGAATGAGCTATACAAAACAGCCACAGGGAAAGTTCAGTGCACTAAGCAGCCTGTGAGAGGGGTAGGGGATAGGAAAGATCTGTAATACAATATCGATCATACTATGAGTTAAAATCAGGTGACTGCACACTGCCGAGTTTATGAGGATACATAAATATGCAATCCTTAGATTATGTACCAGGATGACTAGAGGGGAGGATACTTATTTACGTTAGGACATGTTTCAGGATGATTAGAGGGGTAAGCTTGTGGGTCAAAAATGGGAACACCCTTCCCAATTAAAATGACCTCATCACCCATTCTCTATCCTTTCACTTTCACAGCACCATTTACTATGTGACATTGCCCAATATATGCAATTGATAGTATGTTTATTGCTTTGTTTCTCTTGTTAGAATATAAATTACATTAGAGCAGGGATTTTGTTTGGGTCTACAACAGTGCTTAACACTCAGTAAGTATTCAATAAATCATCTCTTAGTAGGCAATTTTATCTTTCTAACAATCCTAGAAAAATATGCATGAAGATTTCCTTCCTAAAGAAAGGAAAGAAAAGTTAAGTCACGTGTACCAAATTGAAGTATGTTTCTGCTTCCTAGTCCAGCAATGCTTCCATTTTATCGCAGACATCCCTGTAAAATCCACTTGCTTATCAAATAAACACATCTCACCTATTAAATGGAATGCACAGTTAAATTCAGTTCAGGGCAATAACATGAAAGAAAGCACGTAAATTCTACAAGAATGTAGCTGAGTGGTGGAAACATCTCATGAAGCATTAAAAAAAAAAAAAGATAATCCTTGCAAACAGCAGCACACCAGGGATTTTCCTGGGGTGGTTGTTGAGAGTGTCATTACTCATCTAAGAGGTGGGCAGATAACTTTTCAAGGCAGACTGGCACTAGATCACTGACATTTTAAAATCCTTGATATTTTGATCTTCTTCCATGTAAATCACCAGCATTTCCTGTTGGATGGTATTTTAATTAAAGAAAGATGGATACCAGCTCCTAATGAAGGTCAGTGCACACTTTGAAGTCATCAGATAGTTACCCAGAAATCTATTGTGTTTGAAAGATCATTTCAGAGAAGGTTAAGAAAGAGAAAGCAGACTCAGGCTGTGTTTGTCATAATGCGTAGCTGTTGCAAAGCTTCAAGGGATTACAATTTTTGGAGGCATTGTTTTGCTGCTTTCTTTTTCGGATCAGTTAGGTAATTTGCGAGCTTGCCATGGGCCTGTCTAATAAGCCTGGAACTCTCCCTAATGGCCCCACTGAATGTCACAGTTGACCCAGGGATAATAAGGCAACTGACTAGATGATTGACAGCTGGAAACCAAAGCTGTGAGCGCAGTTCTTCCAATTCAGCCTTCTAGACTTTCTGTGTAATAATTCCACATGCTCTGTCTTTACCCAGATGCTTATTTTTGATTTTTGTGTATAAATAGTCACAAGCCATTGATGTGAGGTTTCTGCCTCCCTCCCTGCTGACAGGTCACTGTTGACATCGAAGATGAGAATGATGAACCTCCTGTCTGCACACCCAGTCTCTACAAAGCAGTCATTTTTGACAGTGTTGTTGCTGGGACAAGCATCAATGGCTTCCAGCTTCACTGCCACGACAGAGATTCACAGGATTTTGAAATGCGCTTTGAGATTGTTTCTGGTGAATGCATTTATTATGATGCCTTTTGATCATGAACATGTGTCGAAATTACATTAATGATACCCTGTTAGATGTGCTTTAACCTTAGAAATGACTAGGTCTGCAAAGGTCAAGCTAATTCATATTAATAACATTAAGCTTCCCCAGCGTACCCCTGTCACTTCCACATGTCTGATCTAATTTCTACTTGGTGGCACTGTGGGCTAGGCTTCAGGATGCTAGCTATAAAGTTGGCAGCTAGAATCGAAAGATGAGCAGAGAAGGTTAAGAAAGAGGATTGTTTCTACAAAGATTACCACCTTGGAAACCCATATAGGGCCGCTGTGAGTCTGAATTGACATAATGGTAGTAGGTTTGATTTGGTTTGGAAGTGAAGATACCTAAGGGCTGCATGGTCTAAAGGGCTCAGTTACAAGGAACTATGTCTGCTGCCCCCAAGTAGCCCACTTTCCATTGAATAGGAGTCCCCAAGTGGTGCAAACATTTTAGTGCTTGACTGCTAGCTGATGGGTTGGCAGTGGTGAGGAACATCGGGCCCATGGGCTGCATCAGGTGGGGAAATCATCAATACCAGCTAACGATGCTCCACCAAGAGAAACTATTTCAGCCACCATTGAGGGGTGAGTAAATCAAATGGGTGGTTGCATGACCCTTGAATGATGGTAAAAGTATCCAAGTGGTCCTTGGCAGAGGACCCTGGTAGCATTGTGAACCTCTCGAGTGGTACCTTGGAAGAGAGGTCTACTGGTTGTCTAATTCGGAAAATCCAGCCATTGGAAACTCCAGGGAACCCAGTTCTTATCTGAGGGGCCACCAGAGCTAGAATGAACTTCATGGCAACTGGCCCTGCTTCCTTCTAATGATGCTGGTAGTGATTCCCCCAGTCAGACATATTTCTGCATTGCATTGCTTCATTTACCCAAATCTATATCAACTTCCCCTATGACCTCGTGACCAAGGGAAACCAATACTAGAGACCAAGTGCCTGCTAGATACAGTGCTAGACAGCAAATGTCCGGTGTGCAGGAGATGGATGGGGTCTAATGTTCACTGAGCTCCTCATCTGTTAAACATGAGCAATTGTGAAGTGGCCACCTGGGCTGAGCTGTGTAAGGGAAAACTGCTGGGTTTTGGGTGACACAGTGACAAAGAGACTGGGAAGAATGGGGATCAGGCTGGCGGTCATGCATCTGAAAGCATAGCCAAACTACAGCTGCTCCTGTGTCAGTTCTGACCTGGTGACCTCTCGTGTGTGGAACGGAGCTGCGTTCCATAGTCTGTTCAATGGCTACCAGGCCTTTCTTCTGAAGAACCTCTGGAAAGTTTCGGACACCAACTTTTCAGTTTGTAATTGCACACTTGTGTCACCAGGGGGTCAGTCTGAAATAACAGGTGCATGGAAATCAGTCAACTCACTGGTCATTATTAGGTTAGCGCAATATCCCATTTTAAAATAAAAGATCAGGTAGCCAGTTCCACGAGAGTAAGGACAATGCTTATTTGTCTAGAGCTGTGGAAAAGACCAGGAACTTCCCTGGGGCTCAGCAGGTGTTTGGGTCTGACCAAGCCACCTGAGATTGATGTACAACAAGATGGAGGTAAGAATCACACTCATCTGCGTGGAAGAGAACAAAATCCCAAGCTCACAACTGCCGTGCCAATGTCGACTCATAGTGGTCCCTTGTGGGTTTATAAGACGGTGATTGCTGACAGGTTTAGAAAGTTGTCTTCCCTCCTTGGAGCTGCTGCTGGTTTCAAACTGGTGACCAGCTGGGTTACAGCCCAATGAGTAACTGCTGCACCGCCAGAGGTCCTAGGTGGAAGACAGAAGAGCGGCAAACAAATGGGCAGACAGCTTGGAAGAGAGCAAAGCTTGCTGACAACACATGGCCACAAAAGCCCAATTCTTTTTCCTTAAATTTTTGTATGAATTATTGTATTGGTGTCTCTTACAGCTCTTCTAACAATCCATACATTAATTGTACCAAATACATTTGTACATATGTTACCATAATCATTTCCGAAACATTTTCTTTCTTTGTGAACCCTTGGTATCCGCTCCTCTTTTCTCCATCCCCAGGATAATCTATAACTTATTATTATTTTCATATCTTGCACCACCTGCCATCTCCCTGCCAACCCATTTCTGTTGTTCATCCCCTGGGTGCGGGGAGCTATACGTGGATCATTGCGATTGGTTCCCTCTCTATCCCGCGTCCTTCCTTCCCCTACCCTCATGGTATCACTACTCTCATTATTGTTCCTGAGCAAACCTCAAATCTTATTATGAGCATTTTCTAACAATGAATTTGTTGCTGACTTGATCTCCATTTTATTATAAGGAAGGCATAGATGTACAGTAATTCAGAATGCAACAGATATTTTACTGACTTAACTACCTGCTGCCTGCAATCATCAATACCAATTTAAAGTATCTAGAGAAAGGTTGGTTATGTGTCTTAAAATAATTTGAAATTTTTTGAATTATCATTTTGAAAGGAAACGAGAATCACCATTTTGGATTTGACCCCACTCGAGGCTCGAATACTCCCAAACTCATTGTCACGTACCCTTTTCACTTCGACTCTGGGATTGAACTGCAGCGGCAGTACCATCTTGTGGTGCACATCATTGATGACAACCTGAGAGACGGCCGGACCACCCAGCCCAGGACAGGCACAGCTATTATAGATATTTATGTGGCACGGGCCAACACACCGCCCCCTCCAACCACCAGTTCTGAAGTATGTTTGGAAGAATGAGTTAGGGAATCTAATTTGGGTCTGTATGTGGAAAATAGTTTGCTCTAGACTTGATTTTCATCTCAAAACGCTTTCTGCTTGAGTATTAATCTATCCTCCACATTTGTGTGTGTGTGTGTGTGTGTGTGGCTGATAGAGCACACTGATTTGTAATAATTGCATATGAAGCATAGAGGAATGCAAAGCAACGGACTCTAACTGAATGATCTTCAGGGTCACTACTCAATCAATTTGATAATTAAAAATCCCTACCAGCTGGTCCGTTTTGTCATCCTTTTCTAATCGCCATGCTATCCATAATGCGCACTAGCCATGCAGCAGGCACACTCCTCAGTAGCCCATCCTAATCATTTAATTTGACCTGTGAAGTCCAACCGAGGCTTTAGCCTTTTATTGTCTCAAAATTATGTCTGCAAAGCCTCTGCAAGTTTCCAGCATGGCTGCTGTATCTCTCCAGGAAAAGTCCATTTAGTAGACACTCTGGTTGGTGTATCTCCTTGTCTTCCATCTTTTGTAACAGGAATCTTTCTTTTAAACAATAAGAATGGTCAATCTTTCCACAAGAATACTTGATTTCAAAGAATGTACTGCTGTCTCGGGGTTTATTGTGTGTGGAGTAGATAATAGGCATACAAACCTCAAGTGACCTCAGATACCATCTAGCTCAACCCCTTGGTTTCACAGATGAGAAATCTGTGGGCAGAGACTCGAGGGGATTTGTGGGAGGTCTCAGCGCCATCATTGCACAGGCTTACAAGCGTCAGATGCCAATGTTGGCACCTTCTTCTGCCAGCCACATATTTAACAATATAATCCCGGTCAATGCCCCTAGGCTGTACGGGGCCACGGTTCTAGACTGCTGGGTTGTTGTTGCTGCTAGGTACTATCAATTATGCTTAAACTGATACTTTCTGGAAACATGAACTAATGCTTTTGCTTGCTTTGAAATCATCTTTCCCAGCAAAAACAAGGTCTGACCATTGTGTACACTGCAATCAACACATACAAAGCCAGTGACTGGTACATCCCTTTCGTCTTCACTCTGATAGCCATTTTCTGTGCTGGCCTGGCTGCCTGGGGATCCTTCTTGGTTTGGAGATATGGCAATGTGAAGCAATGCTGTCAAAAACTGGCCAAGAAAGACTCCAGGCCCCTGTCCAAGTAAGTGTGTCTCTCTAAGCTTCTGCAGTGAATCGCTGAAACCTATGGGCTGATCATGCACTGAGGACTTTCGCTCGGTTTTGTAGACTTGGGATAGAAAACTTAGCAGATCCTTTCATCATGGGCTCCACATCAATGGTTATCTCAAAAACATTGGGGACTTTTCTTAAAAAATCACCATGGACATTGGTGGTTCCACTTTAGAACATCTACGTGGTTTCTCTACAAGAATGCGTTAAACAAATACATTTGTGAGGCAAACAAGCAAATGACTCTCTAGCTGATTTTGATGCTAGCAGTTTGCTGGACAGGTGTTTGCCAAGTTTGTCAAGGAGGGGTCTTCATCCCGGGTCTCATCTCCATTCGCAATCTATGTGAAGCCAGGCTGTGGAAACAGATAAAAATGCAGGCATTTCTATTACCATCCAAAAATACCTCTTCAGGGTGAAAGACATGGACTTCAGAAATAGAGTCGGGTATGTACTTTCATTAATTAGACAGAGTTTATTTATGGCGGAGGGAGTGATGCTTAATGAAAACTTCATCATTATTCCTCATAAAGTATTTGTTTCTTTTTGTGAGGAAAAGGTGATGGTAGTTATATGTTGACCCTGCAAAAACCAAACCCTTGTAATTCTTTTTTTTTTTTTTTTGGCCATGTGCTAGCATAATGAAGCTGATATTTTGTCACTTTTTTTCTTCATACAGAGGACTGATGTACATTGCAGGTAAGATGAAGATGGCTAATTGCCACATGATTATGTTTGGATTGTGTGATTTTTGTTTCTAAGGGCACTCATCAGATACTTGATTGTTGTCTTCTCTTTTTGAAACAGGAGATAGAAATCAAAAGGAAATGTTTGTCACTGAAAACAAAAGTAAAAAATTGGAGGTATTAACAGTAAGTATATTTTTTGTGATACCTGTACACCAGAAGAAAGAGAACTGTTTCCCTGTGTTTGTCTCACCAGGCAAACTTTTCCACATGACACCAGCAAGGGAATAAGACAAGTCCAGTGCATTTGCTTCTGTTGTGTGCCCACGGTTTACCAAACGGGAACTTCAGGTCCAGCCCTAGAATTGGACTTGCCTTCAAACCTGCCTCAACAGTGATATGTGTACTCAGCAAAAAGAATGTAGATGAATGGAAATCCAAATTATCTACCATTAGTGAAAAAAAATCAAAACAAACAAAAACCCCTGATATTTGAGAATATATTCTTTGCATGTCATAGTGCGGATCCAGGTCTTCAACTCCGCAGTGTTTTAGCAGATGGTAGAATATGTACTGGAAAGGGTGTAAACACGAGACACATTTATTACTGTATTTTTCAGTTCATAAGATGTACTTTTTCTCACCCCAAAGTGTGTGTGTGGGGGAAATGAGGGTGCATCTTATGGTCTGGAGGTGTGGTACCCCGGAACATTTTAGTACCAGTGTATATTTGGTTCAGAATATTTTTTCTTGTTTTCCTGCTCTAAAGACTAGATGTGTCTTATGACCAGGTGGGTCTTATGGCCTGAAAAATATGATAAGTGATCCACATACACAACTGTGCAAGGGTCAGACTGATACCAGAAAACATAAATGTGGACACGGTTAAGAAAGGATCCATCTTTTTAGGAAAGACAAAAGACGGTGCTCAGAAACTACTCACTCTTTTTTTTAAGGGTCAATATTATAAGGTGTTCAGTCTGCATGTCGCCTCACAACACCTCGTGGTGTGTCCAGCCTGTACCCCAACCTGAGATGGGCTCATGTGCTTGCTTGTCTGGCCTGGTGATCCCTGTGACTACTGACCGGGATGCACTCCATCCAAACACAGATCCCGGGTCCTCCCCTGGGCTTCCTGAACATGGGTACAGGGAAGTGTCTGGGTCAGGGCCACAGAGGACTGGGCTTGGTGAAGGACGCACATGGACAGTGGTCCTAGACCTAGTTGGTACTGTGAAGGAGGGGAGGGACAGGGAGGTGAGGGAGAGGGGGTTAGAGGCCAAGGCTATCACCCTCCTGGGGACACAAAGCCAAGCAGAGCTGGTCCTGCAGAAAGTCACTGCAAATGAAGTCTTTCAGTGTTGCCCGGCTCCCAGGCATTGCTGGGGACCCAGGAGAAGCCCCATCATGGCCTGGGGTGGGACAGGGGTGCTCATCTTCCACCACCTACTCCCTTCCAGGCCTGATGTGTGACAGGACACATGAGACTGTGACCTCAAATACCTAGGATGTTCCTATCTGGTTTCTGACTGACCCATGACGGTGCTCTTCCCTCTCTCTGTCCCTCTCCCCACCCATTTGCCTCAGGTTGCTAAGGGGGCCAGGCTGGACACAGAGGTTTCGGTATAGTAGCACTTGCCATACAAGAAGGAAGAAAGATCTGAAATTATGGGGGCCATGGCTGGCAGGTGATGTAGAGTATGGTGTTGCCGGGAGACAAGGAGAGCAGGTCGTTTGGGGACCATGGGATGCTAGCCCTCCATGGACTGGACAGAGGAGTTGGTTATACTGAGTTGTCTGCAGCAACTGTTCAGCACATGCTGAAATTCATTTTGTCCAGTTTCACTTTATTACTTATACTTTCTATTTCTTAAAAGGAAACCATCGTGTATGAGACTGTATTTGATGGAGAAGCCATTGATCCAGGTAGGGAGTTTAAGCATATTTTTAAGCTAAGCCCATTTTGCCTATTTGGATGCTTAACTTTGTGAATGAATTACTTAAGTGTTACACTTTGCATAACAAGGCTCTAGCCTTGCGCAAATCTTCAAGCTTCAGGTGGGGAAATTCAAATGAATAGAAGGGCTCAGGTAAAGTAGTAAATCCAATCATCGATGAAACCAGATGCCTGGGGCTCCCTAGGAAGTGGTAGAAACGGGGTCTACTGTAGAGAATGTGTATTTCAAACTCACTGCCATTGAGGAAATTCCAGCTCATAGCAATTCCATAGGGTAGAACTACCCCTGGGGGTTTCTTACAGGGGTAGAAGGCCTCTTTATCTCCTGCAGAGCAACTGGTGGTTTTCACTGCTAAGCTTTCTGTAAGCAGCCCAACCAATGCATAATCAAGGGATAGTTGTGACTTAGATCCAGAAATTTTGGCCATAGAGCAGTAAGACTTAATCTTGCTGTGTTTGTGATGCTTCAAAGACACTGGGAAACAGAAACATTACATAAAAACTGCCCATTTTTGTGTGTAAACACAACATTAGATTTCATCTAATCACATGAAATCAAACTTTTCTGTTTACGTCAAATACCACCATCCTACTAGTTATCTGTTGTATAACATAAGACCCCAGGTTGACTGGTGTAGCACAAGAAACATTTAATTGCAGGAATTTGTGCAAGTCTTACCTGGGAGATTCATTTGATGCATGTAGTATAATTATTACATTCAAGTGGTAACTGGGATGACCTGGTAGCCCAGGTCAGGCATCACTTACATACATGGACTGTGTGTATATCCTGAGGCCCACCCTGGGAAGAAACATCACTTTTTCCATGTTCTGTATTGGTCATTGCAGTTATAGCGTCTACCTAGATTTCAAGAGAGCAGTACAGACCCAAGCTTTGAAAGGAAGAGAGTCAATTGTGGCCATCTTCCACATTCTCATAGACTGGATGGGTCATGGGTTTGCCGTGCCAGGCCTAAAGCTTTGTCTATTCTAAATCCAGAGTTTTATAACACAGAAGAACTCCAATTTATAAAGCATTTCCCAAGCATTTATTCCCTAAAGGCAGCACCTGGAACAGGAGACTGTGAGAGGTGTTGGATAAACCTTGGATGTGGAGTTAGAAGACTTGAGTTTGAAAGGTGAAACAATTCTTTATTAGCTCCTTCTGTGAAATTGGACAAAGTTCCTAACCTCCTCGAACCTCTTTTCCCCACACTGAAAAGCAGACACAGTATTGTGTGCTTTGTCTTCTTCTTGGAGGGATTGTGATGCGTACACCTGAATGCAACAATAATTTTGTAGAGTGTTGTTTCAAATGGCGAACTGATCACAAAGGACACATTGGCTCTATTACCGCTAGGGCCGTTTCCCTGAGTGTTAAATCTTGACTAGTGTGAGTGATTTGACAGGAACTTATTGATATTTTTTTCTTGACTACTAAACTCTCCATAAAAGAAATCTCTCAAAAATATTTCACTAAATTAATGCTATGTATACCTGGGTCTGATGAGTACTAACTAGCTGGATCCCCAGGAGTTCCAGGACTGACTGGGTGGTGCAAACAAGCCACACACTTGACTACTAAGTGAAACGTTGGAGGGAAAGTCCTCCCAGAGGCACCTCAGAAGAGAGTCCTGGCGATCTGTTTCTCCCAGACTACCCTGGAAAACCCTCAGGGGCACAATTCTATTGTGACACATCTCTCAGGGTTGCTATGAATAGAATCGAACTTGGGACAAAGAAAACTTGGGGCAAGTTCTCTTTTTGTTTTCAGTTCAATGTCCAGAAACTCTTAAAAAACTTAAGGGAACATCAGTTGAATATTTAACCGTGCCAAAGACCCTTTGCCCCCTTGAATTCTCATAGCTACCCTAGGCTAGAAGTAACCATTCATTGTTCTTGTTTTATGGACATTGAAATAGAAGCTCAGCAGGTTTATGGTTTGTGTTTAGAGTTACACAGTCCCCTGCTGCCCCCCCCCCCCCCCCAAGTCCCTGAAGGGAAGGAGGAAATTAGATGGTGGGGTCTTTAGAATAGGTCTTTAGAATAGTCAAGAAGGGAAGTATTTTGAGTATACGCACAGTGAGCACCTTGCCTTGTGTCTGTAGTGGGCAGGCTATTTTTTCCTGAATGTCTTCATGAAAAAAAAAAGACCAGGTATATTCTTTAAGTGGCACCCAGGCTCTTTGTCTGGCTCATTTCTCCACTTTAAAATTATTATTGGAAATTGCAAATGCCTGTACCCCATTTCTTATTTCTCTTAAACATGTTTTAAAAAAATATATATCTAACAAATACTTATTTAATGCTTATCATGTGCCAGGCTTGTTCTAAGTACTTTATAGTTATTGACCAATAATTTTGACATTACTATTCCTTGAACAGTGGGAGTATTTCTGCTTAATTATAAAGTTGAAGACTTCTTACAAGGTATTTTAGGGTATTTCTAACATTTAAGCATAATCAACATTTGCTGAATTCTAAATCTAGTCAAAACATTCTTACATGGATTGTGAATTTTCACAAATATTTATGAGTATTAGACACTGTCATTATGACTCTCACTTTATAAATGAGGAAATAAGTGGCATAGGGAGACCAAGCATTTTGCCCAGATTAGTATAGTGGGATGAGAGGGCCAGCCTTAGAAGCCAAGGAGCCTGGCACTGGACCCCAGGACCCATCTGGTTTTATCAACAAAGGTGGGGTCCTGGGTTCCTTTACACAAAGGGAAAATGTGTACACAGTTGAAAAAAGGCAACCAGACTCCCAAAGCACTTGCTACAAGTTGCCTGAGGCTCAGTGTGACCCCATGTTTGTCAGTAGACCTGTGGGTCTAGGGTTTACAGTGGCTCACTTTTTTCTTTCTTTCAGAACTAGATCTCTGGTGCTTTCTCCCAAGGCACACAGTGGACTCGCACTTCCTCCCTTCCCATCAGCAGCTCGCTGTTAACCATGGGCACCCCCCAGGGACTCCACTAAATAGAACCAACTATTGCAATCTCTGCATTCTGATTCAGCATGGCTGAGCACTGGCTGCTTTGGGTCTCCTCAGCACTGAGAACCCAGTTGCCGTGTGTTTGAACAGATGTGTTGGGTTTATTTTGAAACTTGTGAGATGTATGACTCAATGCCTTGTTTTCCAGTTCCCACACGTTTTATTGATTGGATGTATAGATTCTTTTCTCTCTATCTTTTTAAATATGTTATTTTATTGGGGGCTCTTACCACAATCCGTACATCAATTGTATAAAGTATATTTCTCCATATTTTGTTGCCATCATTATTTTCAAGACATTTTCTTTCTACTTCAGATCTTGGTATCAGCTCCTCTTTTTTCTCTTCCCCCACATGCTCCTTGTGAACCCTTGATGAATTATAAATTATTATTACTTTTATAGCTTACACTATCCATTGTCTCCCGTTACCCATGTTTCTATTGTTAATTACCCTCTGAGTGGGGGAGTTACATACCAATTATTGCAATTAGTCCTCCCTTTCCCCCCCTTCTTCCCTCACCTTTCCCCTACCCTCATGGTATTGCTACTACCATTACTGTTCCTGAGGGGTTTATCTGTCCTGCGTTCTGTGTGTCAAGAGCTTTTTTCTGTACCAGTGTGCATGCTCTGGTCTAGCTGGATTTGTAAGATAGAGCTGGGGTCATTATAGTGGGGGGTGGGTAGGAGGAGCATTAAAGAACTAGAGGAATGGTGTATGTTTGTCAGTGCTATACTGCACTCAGTCTGACTTATGTCCCTTCCTTATGACCTTTCTGTGAGGGAATGGGCAACTGTCTACAGATGAACTTTGGGTTTCCACTCCTGCTCCCCTCATTTACATCAATAAGATTGCTTGCCTGATCCCATTGACACCTCGTGGTCACATTGGTTGGTGTGCTTCTTCCATGTGGGCTTTGTTGCTTCTTTGCTAGATGGCTACTTGTTTAACTCCAAGTCTTTAAGACCCCAGATGAAATATCTTTTAATAGCCAGGCACCATCAACTTTCTTCATCACATTTACCTGTGCACCCATTTTTTCCTCCAGCGATCATGTTGGGATGGTGGGCATCACACATTGTCAGATCATTATAACAAAGCATCCTTGTATTAAGGCTGTACTTAAATAGAGGCTCAATGTCCATCTACAGTGGTATAGATTTTTGGGGAGTGGGGGTGTTGGAGGGATGGACAGGTGACTGTCAGAGAAGTTCATTGTCTGCCTCTGCACAATGATCCTATCAGAAGAACTATTTTTTAATTAATGGACTTTTGGGAGCTAAGCATATTGACATTTCACATTACACCCAAGGAAAAGAAATAATGTGAAATAAAATCATTGGTTTTGCTATATAGGTTTTGGGATACACCATCCTTTTTCAAATGCCTTTGGAATCCAGAAGATGCTGCATATGATACTGATGTATTCATGAGGGGTAATTATAGTAAGAGTTTACTAATTGCAATTAAAGAGGACATGCACCCTGATTTCAGAAACCAAGTTGATTTAGAGCTTTGGAACTTGACTCCAAGAATTTAATCTTTGGCCTGGAACTTGCAAATGATGTGACTTCTGCCAGCTATTAGCACCTCTGTACCTCAATTTCCTTGTTGAGATGATGGGGCTGATAAATGTACCTCCCTCATAAGGGTGATGAGTGGATTAAATGAATTATTATAAGCAGAGTCTAGCATTTAGCAACTACTAGAGGAATCAGCTATTATTTTTATATTACTTCTCTTGATTATCAATTATATCTTACTCACCTAAGACACAATTGGTTGACGTCCTTTATATTTCAAGCCATACTTACCCTTAAAAAGATATGTATATATGTACATACTTACATATATATGCATATATACATATATATTTATGCTTGTATAGTTCTTTGTTTTCACTGTTTCCAAGAAAGGGGGGGATGATTTACCCTCAGACAATATGGAGAAAGATGAGGCTTTCTGCTCCCCAGGAGGCAGTTCTACTCTGTCCTTACAGGGATGCTATAAGTTAGAATCAACTCGATGGCAGTTAGTTGTTTTTTTCAAATATAGATTCATTATCACATGATCAGCTATATAGCTATTACCACTTCTAATCACTGTCATGGACAATAACCCCTGATGCTAAAGGGGCAATGAAACACGTATTAAAGTTTAACCCAATGTATTAAAGTATCATCATTTTTAAAGTATCATCATTTCAATATGTAACTGGTTCAGGAAATGAACGAGGTAATTTTTCACCCTATCTTTGGAATCTGAGGGCATTTTATAGAACAGCTTACCTTAGTTCAGATCAGCCTCATTGCAAGTATACAGATAACATGGCTGACTTGTGGTCCCTGTGATTGAACAGCACTGCTGTACATTTGACACTTTCCTCCCTTCATAATGTGGCATCACATGCTGCTTCCGGTTTTGTCTCTAGTTTTCCCTTTGGTAACAGAGCAAGATGTCAAGTAACTCGTCACAGTACCAATAGTATAGCCAATGCTCAATCAATGTTTGTGGGTCAAAGAAATAGGTGATAAGTTTCTTGTGATTCACCTTCTCAGTGTTTTGTCTTCTCCTCCCCACAGTCTCTGGGAATGTGTATCAGTATAACAGCAGAACAGGAGCCAGGAAGTGGAAGAAGCCTCCTAGGCACCAGGAGGAGAAGTTGGCAAGCCTGTACTCCCTCCCGGTGACCCAGCAGTCCGAGAAGTCCACATTCCTGAAGACTCCTGTGCAAGGATAGCATTTCCAGTGTCTCCAGGAGGTTGCTTTTCTGTGAATATGACTGTCATGGGCAGTGGTGACTTGGCTATCTAAAATTAAATTATAGACCTAGGTCAGCTGCTTTGACTGTGTGACCAAAGTTTTACTAAAAACAAGTGCTTAAAATTGATTGAATGAATTAATGACTGTCTCATTTTCCCAATAGCGTATATGCCTCTTGAGACTTACACACCGGTGGTGTCTTTGGATCGCTATCTTCTAGGCTGGTGGTTCAAACCCACCAGCAGCTCCAAGGGAGAAGGAGGAGGTAGTTTGCTCCTGCAATGTTCCTTAGCCTTGGAAAGTCCTATGTAGGGTTGAAATGAGCTGATTTTGAGGATATAGCACGAGTAGATGCCTGAAATAGAGTGAGGTCTCCATATGTATTTGTTGAATAAGTGACTTTGAACAAATAAATTGCCTTTGATTCAAATTCTTACTGGCTCTTTCACTCACACACAAAAAATGGGAATTATCTTTTGAAAAGAACTCCGTTTGTTTGTTTGTCTCTGGTAGTCATGAAAAATGCAGGATTTCCACCCCCAGCATTTTTAAAAGCACAATCGACCTTTGCTTTTAATTTTCTTTTTATAGCCCTACAGAGAAGTACCATCTGAAAAATTTACTTATTAATGGCCTGCCAAGGAAATATTGGAATCCAACCTTTTGAGAGCTGTGTATCCGTTTTCCAGCACACAGAGACTTTTTGATCGTCTCCTTGTAGGAGACCAGCAGGGTTGTTGATGACAGAGGCTAAGCCTACCATTAACACAACATGGAGTTCAGCTTGGGGCTCATCTTTTTGACTAGGGAATATTTTTCAACCTAAGACAAACTGAGCAATGGACTAACAATTGAATCTGAGGAATGATAGAAATGCCTTGCTGTATGTGCTGATTGGAGAAGCCCCTTTCAGCTCAGGGCCACTATCTCTCAACAAGCCAGCACGCCTGATAGCAAAGATGGTAACTTTTCATTTATGATTGATGGGGCTGAGTTAGGAGGACATCCTTGGTTTGAAGCCTGGGGCTTGGACAAGTCACTTACCTTCTTTGAAGTCCCTTTCTTTTTTCTAGAAAGTGTATATGTTATTATGTTGTTCTTAGGAGCTGTGGGGTTAGTTCTGACTCGGTGACTCTGTACAACAGATGGAAAGTCCCCTGGTCCAGCACCATCCTTGCAAGTGTTCTTACACTGGCACCCGTGACTGCAGCCCCTGGGTCACCTCATCTCCCACAAAGGCCTTCCTCTTTTCCATTGCCTCGCCTCCACTTCACCAACATGACACCCTTCTTTAGGGACTGGTCCTCCTGAGAGCATGTTCAAAGTATGTGATTAAAGGTATTCCATACTATATACTATTCTTATATTAGTAATGCCTGATTTGTTGTGTTATTGGAATGCTAAGTTGTATTATATCCTACACTGTGTTATCAATGCCTGTCCATTTTTATCTAATGTTTTGTCATGAGAAGCTACACGATGCATGTGACATGTGAAAACAGCATTCAGCACTGGCATATGCGAAAAGACATAAGTAATAAAAAAGACCACCATGTAACCATAACGAAGTGTGCACGCCAGTGACTTCAGTTATATTTACCAGGCTGTACAACCATCACCAAGGTTAATTTCCAAAAGGTTTTTGGTCACATTCTTTAACAGAAATTCAGTGCAATGACTCTCTCTTGTGCCGTCACCATAAACTCTGCATTCCACACTGGCTGCCGCAGAGTCGGGGATAGGGCGGAGGTGAACTGCCGTGGGGGGCTCCGAGACTGCACCTCTCTATGGGGACAGCCAGTCCCCGTCCCTCTGACAAACACGTGTCTCCTTGTGTTTGTCTTTGCTAGATACGTTCAACAAATGGAACCATATGATAGTTGTCCTTTTGTGTCTGCCTTCTTTACCCCAAGATACTGCTGTCAAGGTTGAACCAGGTTACAGGACGTATCAGGGTTCTCGCTCTCTCTCTCTCTCTCTCTCTCTCTCTCTCTCGCTCGCTCTCTGGTTGGACACTCCCCTGATAGTGCTTTTTAAACTGTAACTGCTGTCTGAATGTAAAAGAAAGGGGATGGTTTCCTTACGTCACCATCCTCAGGGGTGTGGGACATGGAATCCCGAGCAGGTCTTGCTGTGGTGGCTCTGTGGTCAGACCATCTAAATTGGAACTTGTCAGAATTCAGCTTCGCAACAACTGTGAAAGGAGTGAGTAGATCGCCTTCTTCCAGGTGGTACCAGAATTCCTTCTCAGGAGAGAGAACAAAATAAAATGGGCTGGAAAATTCCCTCCCCCTTCAACCAGGGTTTCTATGGGTCAAGCAGGGGTGGGTTCTCCACCTGCCACCACTTGGGCTTTTAAGGGGGATGGAAATGACTGCCTTTCTTTTGAAATTCTAAGTTGGGTTACTTGATCCATAATCTGTCTGTGTCAGAATCAAGAAAAAGTTGTGACTGTTGATTGTCCTCTTGCCACGTGGAGGTGGGATTCAATTTCAGACCTGGCGGAGAGAGTGAATGCCTAAATTATAGAGAGATGGCTTGGGGGGAGTCAGGCAAGACTGTGTGCACTGCACTCGGTCTCCATCCTGTTGGTGCGGACTCAGAGATCCGTGCAGGCCCTGTAGAGTGGGGCTGCAGTGGCACAGGGGTCAGTACCGTCACCTTTGCAGCAGACAGATGGCCAGGCCTTTCTTTTAAGGGACTGCTGGGGTGAGTTTGAACCATCCACCTCATGTTTACAGTGGAGCACAGGCTGTCCCCCACCACCCGGGAACCTTGCTCTTAGGGACAGTATTTTAGAATTTGACCACCTGTCTGGGTCAAAAAGTTACTCTCTATAATCTAGATTCTTCTTTCTACACACTAACACAGAAACACAGGAAAATCAAGCCCTCTGTCTCCTGGCACCTGGACAGGAGAGGCGAACTGGGCCATTGACTTGCTCAGGCCAAATCTTGGCAGGAACAGACAGCTAGTCTGTCTCCTGCTTTAACTCATGAGCTTTAATTCAATAACATGATTGTGCTAGTTTCCCGAGACTGTCACAAACTGCCCCAGTTTGGAGGCTTAAAACAACACAAATGCCTTGTCTCAATTCTGGAATTTTGCCCAAGGTGTGTTCCCTCCAAGGGCTCTAAGAGAGCATCTGGTTCTAGCCTCTTCCAGCTTAGGAGATTGCCCTGTCTTTTTCTGGGCTTCCCTCTGTCTCTGTCTCCACCCAGGCTTCTCCTCTGAGCATTTGTGTCAATGCTCACTGCCTCCCTCTCAACAGGACATTTGTCATTGAATTTGGGACCTGCATGTGTCTGTCACGTGCTCTCCTCAGCTGAAGATGGAATTAACTTAATACCAGCCACCAAATCCCCTCCTCCAAACAAGGGCACATTGGACGGGTTCTTGGGATCTAGCAAGACAAAACAAAACCCCAAGCTCCCTGTCATCAAGTTGGTGCCGGCTCCTAGCCACCAAATAGGGCCGGGTCGAACTCCCCCCTTTGAGCTTCTGGGATTGTCGTTCTCTGGGAGTGGAAAGCCCTATCTTTCTCCTGAGAAAACTGATGGTTTTGAACTGCTGATCTTATGGATCAACCCACAACCACTGTGTCACCAGAATGTAGATTTATTTCTGGAGAACACCATTTAACACACTACAATAACTTATAGAGACAGCTTTATGAGGTATAAAGGACTACAATCTTTTGTGATGTGTAAAACAACCATTTGGCTGGTTTAAGAAATATTTGTCTAGTGCCTATTATGTCCCAGGGATTTGAATGAGCTATGAGTTGCTTGCTAACCACAAGGTCAGCATTTCGAACCCACCAGCCATTCCATAGGAGAAAGATGAGGCTTTCTGCTCCCATAATACAGATTAAAAATTTTTTTTACCCATAATAAATATTTACAGTGTTATAAACCCAAAGAAGATAGCCTATTCTGTCCTGTAGGTCCGCTCTAAGTCAAAATCAATTTGATGGCAGTGGATTTGTTTTTTGTTTTTGCACATGTACTATGAAGGATTCCTGGTGGTACAATGGTTAAAGCACCTTGCTGTTAACTGACTAGCTGGCCAGTTGAACCCCCAATGAACCAAGAAGAGAAAGATATGACAGCTTCTGTCGATATTAGCAACCCTTGCATTCTCTGGGGCAGTTCTCCTTGGTCCTAGGAGGTTGTCATCTATGTGATGTTGAAGGGTGAGTCTATCCAGAAATGGCTCCACAAAAGGCCTGGAGTGCTACTCTGAAAACACCAGCCATTGGGGACTCTATGGAGCACAGTTTGCCTACACCGATGAGTTCAGAAATGCAAATAGATGGTAATTGATGTGTTTCAGACATTTTTCAAGGCCTTGAGCTGCTCAGTGGAAGGAAGATGAGGATATCTGCTCTGCTAAAGACTCATGGCGCTGGAAACCCTGTGCAGTGTCACCAGGAGTTGGAATCTGGCAGTGGGATTGGTTTTTATTTTGTTCTTCAATCAATAAAAACACAAATGCCTTTAACCTGGCATTGCCAAGAGTGAGGGTTTTTTTATAGGTATAAAAAGTAAAGATGTTACATCGTGGACTAAGATGTGTTCTTCATCGTTTGTTCTTTTAAAAAAATTATTTTATTGGGGCTCATACAACTCATCACAATCCATCCATCCGTCCATTGTATTCAAAGCACATTTGTACGTCTGTTACCATCATCCTTCTCAAAATATTTTCTTTGTATTTAAGCCCTAGGTATTAGCATCTCATATTTTTCCTCCCTCTCTGCTTCTTCCTCCCTCATGAACTCTTGATAATTTATAGATTATTATTTTGTCATATCATACACTGTCCAATGTCCCCTTCACCCACTTCCCTGTTGTCCGTACCCAAAGGAGGAGATTATATGTAGATCCGTCTAGTCAGTTTCCCCTTTCTACTCCATCTCCCCTCCACCCTCCTGGTATCACCACTCTCACCACTGGTCCTGAAGGGATCCTCTGTCCTGTATGCCCCATGTTTCCAGTTCCTATTTGTACCAGTGTACATATTTTGGTCTAGCCAGATTTGTGAGGTAGAATTGGAATCCTGATAGTGGTTTTGAGGAAGCATTTAGGAACTAGAGGAAAGTTGCATACTTCATTGTTGTTAGACTGTACCTTGACTGGGTTATCTCCTCCCCACCACCCTTCACCTATAGGGGTGTCGCTTCACCTACAGATGGGCGTTGGGTCTCCAATCTGTACTTCACCTCATTTATAATGATATGAGTCTTGTTCTTTGAAAACTGATAACTGATTCCATTGACACCTCATGGTCACACAGTCTGGTGTGCTTCTTCCATGTGGACTTTGTTGGACCCGTAGTATATACAATCATTATGGAAATCAATTTGGCAATATCTAAAACAGATGGAAATTGAGCTAACATGCAACCCAGCAATCCCCTTACTGGGCAAGAAACAAACCACGAGCAGACAACTGTGCTCCAATGTTCATTGCCACACAGTTCACAATTGCAAGAAGTTGGAAACAACCCAAATTTCCATCAACTGGTAAATGGATTGAAAAGCTGTGGTAAATACATACAATGGAGTACTATGCATAGCTGAAAAGCAGTGATGAGTGCATGAAACACATCACCATATGGGAAGAACTGGAGGAAATTATGCTAAGTGAAGTAAGTCAAGTGCAAAAGGACAAGTACAACATGAGTCCACTAAGGTAAGCTTAAAAATGCAAAAGGAACATAGGGAAAAAGTTACTGTAAACAGAAATTCCAGGTAGTAGGGCAGGGTCCAGACCAAATCCAGGACTACATATGGTAGCCAACTGAGGAAGGGAAGGGGATGGTGATGTGTAGTGGGGAAACCGGACACTAACTCACCCAAGGGAAGCATATTGTTTATATCTCCACAGGGAAAGAAGGACCAAACTTAAACCTGGTGTTCCAGGATGTGAATGCAGCATGATGGCATGGAGAAGAGAGCCAGTGGAGGGATCTGAGGACCAAGCCCTAATCCCAACCATGTGGACAGCCACCCCTCCCTCCAGGGGAGTTTGCTTTGGAGCACAGCTCTGAACCTGCTGCTTGGAGAGAGAGACATGTCTGACCAGAGCACAGGAGAGCAAATGAAGGGAGAGGAAGAGAGAGGAGTGCATCCTGGCCCACTGAGCCTTGAAGACAATATTCCCACAGTCAATGCACAGAGGACACCATATGGCCAGTCCCACCATGAAACATGGCAGCCCTCACTAAGCCAAGGTCCTACAGGGACAACAGTGGCGAAGCAGGGTCAGGATTGTTCCAGGTCTGACTTCACCACACCAAGGCAAACACTGAGGGTGTGCAGAGAGTAGCAGAGCATGGAGTTCCCGAGGGAGTGCCAAGGATAGACTTTGGGGCTAGGAGGTGGCACCTCATTGGACTCACCTGGAGGACACTCCTGGAGGTCAACCAACAGACCTTAAACTATTTACAGGTTTTTCTTTTGTTATTATTTTTACTTATTTATGCATTTTTTCTGGTTATTGTTCTTAATGTTGAAGTTCCACTGAAGTTTGCTCACTTTGGGTGACCCTGCTGGCATGTGAAATACCAGGGACATAGCTTCCAGCAACACAAGAAAACACAAATGTGACAGTATAAGAAACTGACAGACAAGTGGTAGAATATATTTTATGGAAATGCCTTTATTAAGTATAAGCAGCCCTGATGGTAAAGTGGATTAAATCTTGAGCTGCTTAACTACAAAATGGGCAGTTCAAATCCTTCACCAGCTCCATAGGAGGAAGATGAGGCTGTCTATTCTCATAAATATTTCAGTCTCAAAAACTACATGGAACCATTCTACTCTGCCTACAGGGTTTCTCCGGGTTGGAATTGATTCCATGGCTGTTGTAGGTCTTTAAAGTCTGAAACAGGACAGAGACAAAGTCAAGGAAAACCATAAAATGAGGGAAACCATTAGCATGAGGCCATGCAGATAATTAAAAAAATCATTAAATTTGAGGCAGATCAGTTCATTAGTGTCATAGGTGGAATTACAGAATCAGGGAATTCATAGTGATTGGCATAGTCACTGTATATATTTGAGGATAAGCTGGCTTGAAGATCAGTCAAGGCCCCTAATTTTAGCACACAAACTGCATAAAAAGTATGCTGAAAAACTTGGCTTATACATGAGTATATATGGTACACAAAATGCAGATTAAAAAACTTTACAGGATTGCTTCTGAGTCCTCCAACTACCAGGCACCTTGATAGTGAGCAGTGTATGAGTCATGACTAGACAGTTCTGAGGTAGATCCTAAGACAACGTGTATCCGGTTGGTGCCAGTGCGACACTGCTATTTGTCATGGGGAGAGTCTGCCTACACTAATTCACTGGCTCTGGGATGAGGCCATCCAAGTCTAATCTACAGCCAACCCCTCACCCAGCCTGCAGCTGCATGCCTCTGAAGATGAGGAGCCCTGTTCTACTCCAGATCAGCTGATGTCTACTTGACTCACAGACATGGGAATGACAGCAACAAATGTTCCATGCCATTGGGATTTGGGGCAGATTGTTATGCATTCATAGCTAAATCATCCCAGAAAGAACAGTGAGACATTATCTACCTCTGTCTCTCTATATGTGATGGGGTGCACACACACACGCACACACACATATTGTGTAAAACGACCTGAAAGAGAAAATTCAAAGATGAAAAGAGAGCTGCTACAATTTCACTAAGGAGAAGAAAAATGTAGATTCTTGTGTCAAAATGGGTTGCTGTTTTGTTACTTGTTACCTGCTGGACTTTATAAAGATTGCAGGGAAAATTGATCCTTTTTGTTACAATGACTTTATGTATTACACCCATCATCTTCTGATGCTTTATCCCTGTTTTATTCAGTAACATGCCACACCATTTTCCATATTTCAACTTGAAGCATGTATTTTCAAGGCGGTGCACTTTCTGAACCACCTCTGTCTCCTGACGCCTCTCTGGGTAGCTTGGAACCTCTCCCCTTTCAGCTGGTAGTTGTGCACTTAACTATTGGTACCACCCCTAGATGGTTTAGTAGAATTAGTAGAATGTATTTAGTAGATTAGTAGAATGTATTTTTGGAGTATATGAGGTATGACCTCTGCAAAGTTCTATCCCATAGTTTGGTCTCCATCAGCATTTATTAAATAATCGAGGTTTGAAATATATTTAGTCAACTTCTTACTTCACTTGCTGCTTTTTAAACTGTAGACGAAATTTGTATATGAAATTTGGAGTAGGCAAATCTGTAGAGACAGCATATAGAGTACGATTTCTTGGGGGACTGCAGGGGAGGTTGGGGTGGGGTGAGGGATGGAGAGCTAATAGCAATGAGTACAAGGACAAAGAAAATGTTCTAAAATTGATTGTAGTGATAATTGTATAACTCATCTTCATGTGACTGACATATTAAATTGTATGCTATGTGAATTACATGTCAATAAGACCACCAAAAAGTCCTTAATCACAGACTAATATAGAAGATTTTTTTCCTAACAAGATTTCCACTGTTGATTCCCCCCAAACTCACTGCTATTGAGGCAAGCCTGACTGATAGTGAGCCAATAGAGCGGCGTGGAACTGCCCTGGGACTTCCCAAGACTCTCACTGTTTATGCGAGTAGGAGCCCTTCCCCTTTTTTCTATGGAATGATGGGTAGGTTTGAACTGCAGACTTTGTGGTTAACAGCCCAGTCCGTAATCACTTTCCCACCAGGGCCCCTCGTGTTGATCCTGGGTCTACTTAAATATCTCTAGATGGGGAAACCATTGTACATCAGGTGACAATTTCTGTTGTTGAAGAAGAATGTTAGAATACCCTTTTTTTGTATTGAAGCAAAAAGGAAATCTAGTTGACAGTGTGAAATCTGTGCTAAATAATTTAAAAATATGGTGTTTTTCCCTCATTGAGAACCCACTTTGGACCATACAGGCACATTTTACTCTCTCATACAGAAGCTAATGATGGACCAGGACATCTGCATAATAGCTTCCATTCAGTATTGCTACCTTATATTTCATCTAGCTTCAAAATTATACTCCTTCATTTATAATAAATGATTTACTTTCAGTTGGAAAAAGCAAAATGATCCCTTTTGGATCAAAATTACCTAGGAATGTAATTAACGGCATCTCATTTTGTTAGTTCATCATCTAAGCTCTCTGTGGATAGCTTTAAATAGGAAAAAGTTGGCAGTTTGATTGTGCGCTTGCTCTCTTACACACATTGCTGATAGTACATGATTGTGGGGCCAGTCCAGACACTCCACTGGACTCAAAACAAATTTAATCTATGTTTAGTGCAGAGAAAAATAACATCAGATTTAAAGAAGCCCTAGTATAATATTATTCAGTATCTTAAAAGACTATCCTCAGGCGTACCCATATGAGGGCACAGATATTGTAAAGTTGGCAGGTCCTCTTGAATTGGTTCCAATTCAAAGCAACCCTCTGTTCAATACAAAGGAAACACTGCTTTGTCCCGCACCATCCTCATAATTATTGTAAAATCCAAGGCTTTGATTGCAGCCACCGATTCCACTCATCTTGTTGAGGTTTGACTCTTCCTCATTGACTCTCTACTTTACAAACATATTGATATTCTTCTCGCAGTCTCCTGATAGCAAACCCAAAGTGTGAGAGATGACGTGTCAGCCACCTCAGTACCAAGGAGCAATCTGGCTATACATTTCCCAACATGACTTTATTTGTACTTCTGTCATCTGGTATAGTCTCTAGTCTTCTACAACACTGTCATTCAAATGCATTGATTCCTTATTGGCCTTCTTTATTCATTATTGGGATTTTTCATGCATATAAGGTGATGTAAAATATCTTGACTTGTGTTAGTCACACTTTTGTGCATTAGAGTTTCTGAGTCTTCAAAACGGCATCTTTACTTCAAAGAGGTCTCAGCAGATTCCCACAATGCAGTTATACATAATTTGATTTCTTAACTGTTGTTTCTATGAGTATTGATTGTGGATCCAAGTAAAATGAAATTACTGACAATTTCGATATTTCCCATGTTTATTGTGTTTACTGGTCCAGTTCTGAGGACTTTTATTTGCATTGAGGTGTGAGCCAGTTTGTTGTCTCTGGTGTTCATCAGTAAAGTTCTTTAAGTTCTCTTCACTTTCAGCAAGCAAAATTGTTCTATCTGTAAAACATAGGCTGCTAATGAGCCTTTCTCTAATCTTCATGTTTTGTCATTCTTCCTATAGTCTAGCTTCAAGGATTATTTTCTCAGCATGCTGATTGAATAAGTTTAATGAAGGAATATAATTCTGACACATGTTTGTCCTGACTTTAAATCACCCAGGGTTGCTTTGTTCTAGTTGAAGGACTGTTTCTTGTTATATGTACAGTTTTCTCATGAGCATATGGGTTCTGGAATTGTTATTCTTCATAATGTCATCCATAGTTTATTATGATTCTCTCAATTAAATGACTTTTTCTAATAATAAATCTTCCTAATACTTTCTATTTTCAGCCAAGAACCAATTGATGTCAGCAGGATCTCATTCTATTTCCTCTTCTGAAGCCAGCTTGAATTTATTTTACTTGCTGAAGTAAACTTTTACTTGTAAAGGGATATTAATGATACTGTTAGATAAATTCTGCATTCTGTTTGGTCACCTTTTTTTTTTGAATGGGCGCAAATAGATATCTCTTTCAATCTATTTGGCCATATAATTTCTAAATTTTTGTCTTAGATGAGTGAGTACCTCCAGCACAATGGGCATTTCATTAATTCTTAATTCATTAATTCATTGTCTCCCCCTCCCCGCTCCATGCATCTTGGACTTCTTTCTTTAAAACTATGAGTTCCTGATCATATATTTCCTCTTGAAATGGTTGAATATTGACTAATTATTTTGGTGCAATGATTTCATGTATTCTTTCCGTCTTCTTTTAATGTTGCTTGCATTATTTAGTTCCTTGTCTATACAATCCCTCAAGCTAAAGTTTGGATTTTTCCTCCACTTATTTTAGATTAAGAAATACTGAATGTGAACTGAGCCCTGGTGATGCAGTGGTTGTGTGCGGGACTCTGGCCCACAGGGTTGACGGCTCAAATCCAGCAGCAGCTTTCCAGGAGCAAGCCTGGGCTTCCTACTCCCACCAGGGCAGTGGTGAGAAGAAAAAAGAAAAAAAAAGACCTTAAAGAACATAGAAATTGTGAGACAGTATCACTAATATCACACAAGAGTAAAAAAAAAAAGAAATACTGAATGTGTTAGTTATTTTTATTTTTGGTTTTCTAATTCCAGGTACACAGATGTACTTGCAGGTATTTTCAGTTGCCTCAAATGCATGTGAAAGTTAGATATTGAATACAGGTGACTGGAAGATTCCATGCAATTGAATTATGGTATTGGCAAGAATACTGAAAGTACCTAGGACTGCCAAGAAAAGAACACAGATCTGTCTTGAAAGAAGTACAGCCAGGGTGATTCTTAGTAATAGTAAGACTTAGTCTCACATATTTGGACCTATTGTTAGGAAAGATATCATGCTTGCTAAAAGTCATAGGGGAGTGAAAAAGTGATGGCTGGAAGAACATCAACAAGATGGATTGATACAGTGGCTACAGTGATGGGTTCAAACATAGCAATCTGTATGAGGATAGAACAGGACTGGGAAGTGTTTTGTTCTATTGTGCATAGGGTCACGAAGCATCAGAATGTATTTGATAACACACAGCAACAATATAAATATATGGACGAGGACTCAAACTTGTGAGAAGTTCAGACTTCTTGTGCCACTTGAGATTAAAGAACTTCTTGAGACTATTACCCTGAAATAATCTTTAAACCTTGAACTGCAACTATTTCCTAAGGTCACTCATTTGGGAAACAATAAATTGGCATATAAAATAAAAGATGTTGTCCATGAGTATGGTGCTCCATTAAAATACAAACAAGCAAATAGTTATCCACAAGAGTCCAAGAGACCATCAATTACTCTAAAGCAAAGAAGAGAAAATAAACAGGCAAGAATACTGGAAATGGAATGACCAGAATGTAATTGAAGAGAATGTGAACACATTTTGAAAAAATGTGAGTAATGACCCTTAGCAATCTGTGTAGAAATTGCTAAAGAGAAATTTAAGTTTCTGTGTAAACTTTTATTGAAAACACACATACAATAATAAAATTATTTATTTATTTAATAATTTTATTGGGAACTCTTACAGATATCATAGCATTCCATAGTTCCACCACCTCACGTAGTGTTATACAATTGCTACTACAATCAATTTCAAAACATTTTGTTTCTTCTTGAACTTCTTGATATAAACTCCCTCCTCTCTCATCTACCTATCTATCTATCTATCTATCTATCTATCTATCTATCTATCTATCTTCTATCTCCCCCTCACATAATAGTTTTTTCATATCTTACACAATTCAATATATGCATTCACATACAAATCTGTTGTTTGATACCATACAGTGGGGTTATACAGTTATCAATGTTATCAGCTCCCTATTTCCCACTTCCCCATTTCTCCTCTCTTCCTGTATCATCAGGGAACCATTACTCCTGTTACTTTTTCTGAAAAGTTATCTCTCTTGGCTTTCATGTATCAAGCAATATAAAATATACAAATGAACATACACATTTGACATGATTAATGAGGCAAAATGAATAAAAACCATAATGGTAAGGGGAGGGAATATTAAAGAACTAGAGGACAAGTTTGTGTTTCGTCAGTGCTATACTGCATCCTGGATTTATCGTCCCTTTCCTGTGGTTCTTCTGAGAGGGACTTTCCAATTATCTTTTAGGTTTGTTTTGGGTCTCCACTACATCTGTGCCCTTTCACATAGATATAGTTGCTTGTTTTGAACTTCCAATACCTCTTCAATGGACACCTCATGCTCACAAAGGCTGGTTTGCTTTTTCCATGTGGGTTTTGTTGCTTTCCTGCTAGATAGCCACTTGTTCAACTACTAGCCTTTAAGGTCCCAGATGCTATTATCTTTTAATAGCTGGGCACCATCAGCTATCATCACTACATTTGCCTATGCACCCATTTTGTCTTCAGCGATTGTGTCAGGAAGGTGAGAATCATACAAGGCCCCAACAGTAGAACAAACCATTTTTGAACTGAGGTAAGATTTAAGTAGAGACCCAAAGTCCACATAACAATTTCCCAAGGGTCCCAATCTCTCTGATTCTGGATAAGGTTAGAGGACAAAGACTACCAGTCGAAGGTTTTTTTTTTTATCACTATTGTCCATTTAATTTTAAGGAGTCAGCATTGAAGCTTCTAGTCAATATTTAAGTGATTATCAAAATATTTGCCAAACAGTAAATGCTTGAGCAAAGTTACAGCATGAGGGGCTTCAAAAAGTTTGAGGGAAAAGTCTGTTATCTTTTAATTCCATTTTCCATGAAAATTTTTAGGTCCTCATAAATGTTTATTGTATTATACTACTATAATTGCTACTACTAGCACTACTAGTATAATTAATTGCCTGAGGTCTCTAGCAAATCACATAGTCTTCAAACTCTTCCCTATCAACATGCTAATATTATTCTTCCAGGTTGAATAGGGTTGCTTTAGTAGAGTCTACAGTGATCATGTAACTATGGTAATAAGCCTTCTTTTTATCAGAGCTACAGAGAGGATTGGCTGGCACCCCAAAGGCTCCGTTACTGTGGTACTTGGTCCCCTCAGGAGGAGTTGTTGAAGCCTCCTGGCTAATTGCACAAACATAATTAATTGTAAAAAAAAAATTCAAATCTGTCATTCAAAAAGTGAAGACTGAAACCTTCAGTGCTAAAATCATCCATTATATCTGGCACACTCTTTTCTGTTACGTCCCAGTACAAAACTTCATACTTGGAACAGAGTGAATTTGGAAGCAAAAAGGAACGGTGAGCAATTTCTTTTTAAAATTACTTTTTTATTTTGATTTGGGTGAAAGTTTGCAGAGCAACTTAATTTTCCAATGATGATTCATTTAGTTTCAGCTCATCCATTGCTCTCATCTCACATCCTCCCTCAGTTTCTCATTCCCATTCATCTTTCCCTTTCCCGTCCTTCCCGCTTATCTGCTAAACTTGGACTCTGGGCAAATTCTGCCTTTCCATAGTTGGTTGTTCCAAGATAGACCTAGCAGTTCTATCTACTATTTGGCAGCAACTTGAACCATGGGGGCAACTTCAGGTCCAGACCATAGTCTCAGGGGTTCTACCAGCTTCTATCTGACTAGTGAGTCTAGACTTTTAAAAATTATTTTTCTTAGTTTGCTCTGCATTTGTCTCCTACATGATCCAGAATCATCTTTTGCAGATCCTTTCAGAGCAGCCACTAAGGGTAACTGGACACCATCAGATTTTTCTGGTTTCCACATCACAGATGCCATGGCTTGCATCACCCATTAGTTTTTTGAATGGATTTTTCTATGCATCTCTGAATTTTTGCATTCTTCTTGGCTCTGGACAGAGAAGACCAATAGCTGCACCTAACATGGCTGCTCAGAAGCACAGAGTACCTCAACTACTGCTCATCAAATTGTATTTTTACATCAACCATATCAAATGTAAAAAACTGTTTGAAACCAAGAAAGCAGAAGTTTTCTTTGTGGCCTAGATTGTGCCAGTTGACCTGGACATGGCTAAGGCTATGGTCCTGAGCCCCCTGGACCCCCAAAGAAAGAAGAATTTTCTCATCAAAATAACTTTCCCATGTTCAATCCAGCCTAATAGAGTTCACTAGACAGCAGTTTGTTTGCATTCCTCACTTGACTCGCTAACTTGTTTTTTCCCTGGGTTCAATCGACTTTAAGGTGTCATGATGATATTCCGGATAGGTTTCTGAACAAACAATGCCTCCTAGCTTCTATGTAAAAGGAAAACTAAAACCTTGACCTGTTTTGAAACACTCCCCTGTCAGCCAAGATCTCATCTGAGCTCTCCTGTCAAGGAGGGAGATAATAACTCCTTGAACTAACCATCACCAAGACAGAAGAAAATACTGAGCTGTCTTTTTAATACCTTCTTAGAGACACACCAAGGAACCCAGGTGGTGCATTTGTTTCAGCGGTGGGCTCCATGGGAGAAAGAGGAGGCTGTTTACTCCAGTGACGGCAGTCAAGATCTATTGTCTCAGAAACACAGGGGACAGTTCTGGGCTATTCTATGTGGAGCTGCTAGCTGTCGAAATTGACTTGTTTGATTTGGGTTTGGCTCTTTCCTGCTTGACCAGGTGGAATTGCACACAAGGCCTCCCAAGCAGTACTGAAACTTTCTGGCAAGGGTTACTACCCACCAGGCAGCTCATAGTGGGTGGTTTCCTGTGCTTACGTCAGGGAGGAGCTTGCCAAAGCTGTCCAGCACGGTCCTGGGGGCTGTTTTTCTCTTCCTGGGATGACTTTGAGCTTGAACAGGCCAAAGTTACCTACTGGAAAAGCTAAGAAATGAGTTTCTTGGGAAATTCCATTATGATATTGGAAGCTTACATTGTTGAAACACTTGGGATCATGCATGAATACTCAGGCGTACATGTGCACTTTAAAATTTCACTTGTGACTTTTCATATACAGTAACATATATCCAAATAATTCCAAATACAAACCACTCATAGCTTTACCACCTAGTGGTATCTATAATTAACACTTTGAAATATAATCTGTCTGATCTTTTTCATGCAAATCTATGAAATATGCCTTTCATAACAAACATAGGATTCTATTCTGATAATTTTAGGCAACTCTTGGATGTTTTTTAAAAAATATTTTCCCCCCTCTTCTCTAGTGATTACTTGTCCCTTCATTTTCAATGATTGCTTCTGGGAAGGAGAAAGGAATTTTTCTTAGGACTAACAAATGTCTAATTTTGAGAGGGAGGGAAGAAAGACTAGACTGGTGATTTATGCAGATGACAGTCTCCTAGCTGTCTCACATCCACCCACCGATGCCCTCACCCTGCCTCACAACCCCACCAGCCTGGGCATGGAATGCTAACTCTGACTCACTTTGCTGCTTCCCTTAGAGAAATTGAAGGTTGATCCTGAAGGCAGTCTCCACTGATAACACAATAGCCTTAGACAGAGCTACAAAATAACACCCGCTGCAGTTGGCCACATAGCACATTAATGTTGCTTATATAATACCTATTCATCTCTAGGATTTACAAGCTCCCAGAAGGGAAACTTTTCTCATAAAATAGGCCTATCCTGAGCAAAACTTGAGGGAGCATGGTTGCATGTAGCAGAATTATGGTTCATTAACCAGAGAGATGTTAGAATGACTTTCTAGCAGGCTCCAGGGTTACACAGTTCACGTTGGGCATTGTCCTCTGGAGGCCAGTAGTGGCTTATGAAGGAGCCCTGGTGGCCAGTGGTTGTGTTCAGGCTAACCTAAAAACTGGCAGTTCACATCCAACCAGTGGCTTCGTGGGAGAAAGATCTGGCAGTCAAGGTTCAGATTACAGCCTAGGAAATCCTTTGGGACTATTAAAAATCCATGACACTTAACAGTTGCAACTGCAACAATCACCATTATTGTGGTTTGCCATTAACTAGCTGTGTGATCATGTTAGTTTGAGTAAACTAGAGAAACAAATTCATAGATACTCATCTGTGTATAAGAAAGAGCTTTATGTACAAGAGCTAGTGGATATTGAGGAAACATCCCCGCCTAGTCCAGATCAAGTTCATAAGTTTGATATTAGCCCATATGTGTGATAGCAACTATAAAGTTCTCATCAGACTCATGAAACACATGCAATGATGCCAAATGCTGGAAGATCACACTTGGGAATATGGGTGAGAAGTGGGTCAGAAGTCTTGTGGATCCAGTGGCATGGAAAGCATCTCAGTGCTGGCAAGGCTGTCCACATGGCTTCTTCAACTCCAGAGGTCTGATTCCTCTCTTCATGTGCCTTCTTCATAGAAATGTCTTGTAGGGAGTGAGCTGAGAGAGTGTGTCTCTTGCCTTCAAGGAAGAAAATACAGGAGTTCCCAGAATCCTCAGGAGAAGGACAGGCCTATACAGAGACTTCATTGGCTATATCCTGATTGAAAGGCTGGACCCCACACCTTCATTCTTAATCCTCAAATTGACACCAGATTATGTAATTACAACAGTGATCTTTGGCAAATGATTTATTTTCTCTGGGTTTCTATTGTTTCCTCGGTACACATCATATATATGGATATTAAAAAACCGATATTTACTTGGCTTTTTCTTTGTGATAAGAATGTGGTGCTCAGGAAACAGCAATAGGACTGGTTGTCTTGTATGCCGAGGGAACTTACAGTCTACAGCTACACTGTCTGCCATGGTTCCTCCAGCCACAAGCGGCTACTGAGCACTTGAAATGTGGTTGGTGTCTATTAACATATGGTGCACATGAAGAATCCATACTGGCCTTTAAAGACCAAATAAGAAAAGCAAAAAAGGGGAAAAAAAGAATATAAAGCATATTGTTGTTAGATGCTGTTGTTAGGGCAAATATAATATTCTAGATGTTAGGTCAAATAAGATCTCTTTTTAAAATGAACTCACCTGTTTATTTTTATGTACCTACTAGAACGGCATACATACATTTAAAACTATATGTACACCTGATTTATAGCGCTATTGATCATCGATCATTGTCTACTAAAGGAGCCATAGACAATAAATGCAGACGAGAAACCATGCAGTTCCAGTGGTGCTAAACACTATGAAGAAGTAGAGGTTGCTTTGGAATCACCTGCAGGGGTATCTGGCCTTGTCAGCAGGTTCCCTGAAGGATGAAGAGGTAGGAGCTAGGGAGCAAGTGGAGTGGGAGACAGGTCGGGAGAACCTTGCTGGCAAAACTCCTAGCAACTATGAATTGTAAATTTGGAGGAAGATAAGAAGACCTGGGGTGACTCTTAGAGAAAAGAGGGTAAGGGCTTTGGAGCTAGAGAGGTGGATGGTGTAGGTAAAGAATTTCGATACTTTCACCTGAGAATGGTTAAGAGACTTGATCCAAGGAATTATAGGACCCATACATTTGCAATAGTAAATTTATGAACTAGGCATGATCCTTCGGGGAAGTGGAGAAACCCAGTTGTCCTTCTGTGTTAGTCTGGGTAGACTAGAGGAACAAATTTTATAGACACACATATGGATATAAAGGAATGGTTTATATACAAAAGGAATGGGACACTGAGAAAGCATCCCAACCCAGTCCAGTTCAAAGTCATATGTCCGATATTAGCCCATATGCCTGATACCAGTCTATAATGTCTCCTTCCAACTCACGAAGTCACAGGTCAGTGGGTGCAGAATCCCAGCGCTGGCAGGGGTCTCCCCATGGCTCCTTGCTTCTAGGGCTCAGGGTCCTTCAACAGCGTCCAGTGGTGGCAGAAGCAACTCATCGCTGGCAGGGGTCCCCACGTGGCCTCTCCAGCTTCAGAGGTCTGGCTCCATCATGGCAAAGCCATGTGGCTTCTCCTCCGGCTCCCCAGATGCTGCCATCTTGTTTTGTCCATGCTTCATTGTCTCTGAGATTAATTCCCAACACATGGGGAAGATAGCTTCTCATCTTCACTGTCCAAGTCCGGCAACGGCCTGTCCTTCCCACACTGTAACTTGCATTCCTGTAACTGCTTTCCGCGAAATGCTTTCCGCCCAGTTCCTGACATTTTGCAGCTGTGACATTTTGCAAGGCCACAGGGGGATGACACAACCATCACGTATGACCTACCCCTCCCCAAGGCCACAGGAGGAACGACTCAACCTTCACTGTACGCCCTGCCCCTCCCTGTTTTGCAAAGAATAGCCTGACCTTTTCTGGGCTGACATGGGGTATAAAAACTCCCCTCTGCATTGACTGGTGTGGCTTCACCAGCTTGCTTCCCCACAAGCTATTGAACCAATCTGTTTGCTCCCAATAATGCCTGCTTCAATCTCTAATTTAGACTCTTCCTTCATTTTGCACACAAAATTCCTAACATTCATGAGGGAAATATTGCGAGATTTCTCAGATGTATCAGGAAAAAGCCATGCCCACACAGAGGCCTCATTGGCTCCTCAATGGCTATCTCCAGATTAACAGGCTAGACTCCACCCCTACATTTCAATCATAAAATTAACATAAGCACATGACTGCTACACCTTCTCAAGTATAGGACTAGAACTGTGGAAGGCGAGATGGAGAGAGAAGGAAATGAAATGGGAAAACTCCTTTGGAGGTCTAGTAGGCAGCATTGGGGAACTAGAATGCCAAGAGATTGGAAGAAAGGGAGGATCATATGGGGCAGGTATCTGTCTTGGAATACTGATAGGGAAGAGTTGTGTATTTTCAGGTAGGGTCTTGTTAAAATACCAAAGCGACGGACTCATCAGTCCTCATCTCAGTAGCTCACTGTGTTATGGTGTCTGCCTTCCCTGCTACATAATATATGCGGTAACAATGGCCATCAATCCCATTTTGACTGATAGCGACTCCATGCATGTCGGAGTAGAAACGGACAACACAGGTTTGTCACCGGCTGAATTTTGAGAAGTAGAACCCCCGGCCTCTTTTCCAAAGACCTCTGAATGAGCTCCACCCTCCAGACTTTTGGTTAGCAGTGGAGTGCATTAACTGTTTGTAACATCCAAGGGAGATCTGCTTCTAAGAGGGAACCAAGGAGAAATCTTGTCAGAATAGGATTTAAGCAGAGCCTGGGGGATTGAACTAAATTTCATGGACAGAGAAAGCAAAATAGGATAGGGTAGGCCATAAAAATATCAGGAGATGGTACACCGTTATCACATTCCATATTCTCTCTTGGTGCTCTGTAGACACAATCTTAGCTAATGTTTAAAAATCCCTGTAAGGTAGATGGTATGCTCTTTGTTTCACAGAAGTCATTGGATTTTGGGGGCTAAGTAACAAGCCCAATTTTTGCAAAATATTAAGTGTAGCTAGTCAATGGTAGACAGGCAATTGGAGTCTGTTGGGGTGGTACCACATGCCTTGCTCTCCGTACACATTATGGATCTAAGAGTATGCTTTATTTAATGTTTTTGACTTTCTTTAAATCGTAGAGGAATTTAAAAACTGACTGACCTGAATCAATGTGCCTGTGTCCTAGGTCTTTCTTGAAGAAAAAGCACAGCAAGTGGCTGTGAGCATAAATGTTGGAGCCTGTCCGCCTGAATTTGAGTTCAGACTTTGCTGTTGAATTTCTCTGTGTCTCCGTCTTACCATGTATAAAAGAGGGATGACAATAGTTGTTCATTAGGACTGTGGTGAAGAGTAAAAGAGCTTGTGAGTGCTAGTAATGAAATTGTTGAACGAACGTAATCTAATTTAATTCTTGTCATAATTGGCCAACCCCTACTATATTTTATGAACAATTGTGAGGATGGCATAGGACCAGGAAAACCATAGCCCTAGTTTGTCCATTCCCCTCCCCCCCAGATGACTTGTTTATTGATTAGAGTCACATGGAAATTCAGAGGTGAGACTCTTAGGATTCAAATAATGTTTTTTTCTTGATTCAAGTCCTATACTGTTTTCTTCATTTGTGTTGGGAAAGCGCGTATCCAGCCCTGGAGTTACGGTGGTTTCATCTTGGGCTGCTAAGTGCAAGGTTAGAAGTTCAAAACTATCAGCTCTTCAGTGGGAGAAAGATTGGGCTTGCTGCTTGTGTAAAGAGCTACCCCTTGTCCTGCCCTCTATGGTTGCCGTGAGTCAAAATCAGCTGGATGACAGCACGTTTGGTTTGGTTTTTGACGAGTGTTCACATTCCCGGTCTTTTCCTGCCGTTGCAGCCATTACATGAATTGACAGACTCACGGATGCGACGGATGGGTTCGCGCGTGGCCGCAGGCATGAAGATGGCACAGGACTGTGTTCCCTAGGTTCCTACGGGTTGGACCTGGAGGCATGGCACCTAAAGCAGCAACATCAGAATACTGGCAAACAAGCTAAAGGTGCTCCTTCTCATCTTTTCCCTGGCTGCCCATGTTCACCTTTCCTTTCCCTGATAGCGGGTGATGTTTTTGTAAGCCCAACATTCCAACCAAATCCACTCTTTTCCCCTCTTTTTCTGTGTGGACATCTGCCCCCGGCTATTGTTAGGGGAAGGCTTCCATGAAGCAAACCAGGGGAATTTGTGGTGAAGATTGAAGACCTCGGGTACCGAGTTGCTCAGCGCAAGTTCTCGCTCACATGAGACGTAGCAGAGAATAGAAAGAAGAAGGTAATTGGGACGAGCTAGACAAAGCAAAGCCTCATTCTGGAGCCAGGTTTATCCTTCATCTCTGCGCAGAAAAATGAGGCGACTTCATCTGGTGAGTTTCAAGGATAATGAATTATAAAGACATTCATTTGTTTGTAAAATTTAATTAAATAGCTACTCTAAAAGTGGTCAAATAGCGAACATTTTAGGCTTTTTAGGCTAATGGATCTTTGAGATAGTTATTCAACTCTTTATAGTTCAAATATAGCCATATATAACATAGAAACAAACAAAAACGGGTGTGATTTTAAGAAAGTATATACAGATGGAAATTTGAATTTCATATGATTTATAGGTGCTCTAAAACAACATTCTTCTGATGTTTTACCCCAACTTTAAGAAATGTAAATTTGCCACCCCCTCATTTATTTCATTAACAATTGTGAGACTGGCACAGGGTCAGCCAATGCTTTATTCTTTTGTACACAGAGTCATTATGAACTGGACATAATGTCCGCTTCTTTGACCAGACAATGGAAATGACAAAGCGAGGGGTCTGCTGTGTTATTTCCTAAAGCACTCAATGGCACGTAACAACAACAAGTAGAAGATCACCAATAAGAATGGCAACAGCAATAACAATAGTTTCTTCTATGAGCCACCAAGACTCACTGGCATGGAACAATTCCCACTCACAAGGACCTTCTCCAGGGATACTGGGACTGTAGATATTTATGAGAGCAGACAGTTTCATCTTTCAACTGTGGAGTGGCTGAAGGGTCTGAACCACTTCTCTTACTGCTAGCAGCCCATCGTCTGACTCACAGTACCATCAAGACTCCTTCCAGTGACACAGTAGTGAACAAATAAACAGGGTCTTTACTCCCACAGAATTTTCAGTATGCATTCCTTGGGACACACTTAATTGATGCTTCACTGCAAAAGATGCCTGTGCACCAAAGCAGGCTCCCTGGTGGTGCAGTTGGTTAAGCATGGGGCTGCTAACTACAATGTCGGCAGTTTAAATCTAGCCACTGTTCCATAGGAGAAAGTTAAAGTAGGATTTGCTTCTGCTACATGTACAGCTCCGGGAAACAGTACAGAGCAGTTCTAGGCTACCTTAAAGGATCACAATGGGTCAAAATCCCCTCCTCAGCAAAGTGTTGGATTTTTACTAAAAATATTTGGAAAGTACTGAATTTAAGCAATTTTTTTTAACTGTAGGGCCTCTTAGGACCTATAATATGCTAAAGTGCCCAATGGCTTTCCCAGAGGCAATGGGTCAAGATGAACTTGCAAGGCCAAACTCATTGATAACAGAACCTTCTGAGGTATAGAATACTTGTTTTCACACCCGGTGTACCTTGGGACACACTTTGCGAAGCCCTCTTATCTTTTCAGATAGAAAACTTGGGAATCAGTAATGGGAAGTGTCTTGCCAGCTGGTGCTGAGCTGAAAGAGGTAGGCAGGGCCTGAAGCTGCCTTTGCTTATGAACCATGCATTCATTGCCCAAGAACAGGACAAGTTCAAGAATTTCTGATCAGACAATGGAAATGACAAAGCGAGGTCTGTTGTGTTATTTCCTAAAGCACACCATGTCATTTCTCATTTGGAAATATAAACCCCTTGTCTAATTGCTTGGTTGTGTGTGGTTTTCAATCATTCCAATCCCCATGACCCCTCTGAAACTCAACCCGCCATCAGCTGCTGGATTCATTTTTTATTCAACTCTTCTCGGTTTTATAATTACTGCTTTAATAATTAAACTTCAAAGCCCATACGACCCTAAGCTTTTGGGGGGCCTGGGGGCACAATGCTGAAAGCAGCCAGAATGAGCCTGGGAAAAGCTCCTATGCCAAGGTGTGAAGTTGTTTAAAAAGCAAACACGAGTACCAGGATTTAGAAGGACGACTTTCGATTAGAATCAGAGAGCCTTTCAAAGAACTCATATAATATGAATGATGCTTGAGTCTGGAGGCGCTAAAGGACTTAGGAAAAGAGTTACATCTTCTGTGGGAACTGGTGTTTAAAGTCAGAGAGCATCAGGGAGAAATTGTGCAGTCAAAATTATTCCCAGGGCTGAGCCCCGGTGGCGTAGTGGTTGTGCGCGGGACTGCGGCCCACTGGGATGGAGGTTCGATTCCGGCTCCCAGGAGCAAAGGCTGGGCCTCCTACTCCCACCACTAGGGCAGTGATGCCTTTAAAAAAAATATATTCCCAAAATCCTTTAAATGATCACGAAAGTGCCCAAACGTATGGCTTTGCGAATACTCTGCAGTCCAAAAAGCTTTCAAGAAGTTATTTTTGGCCCTTCTGTGTGGCTCCCATCAGGAGCCCTGGTGGTGCAGAGATGGACTGTTTGGCTGCTAACTGACAGGTTGGTGATTTGAACCCACTAACTGCCCCTTGGGAGAAAAATGTGGCCATCTGCTGCCCTAGGGAATGCATGATTATATGGATTGTGATAAGAGATGTCAAGAACCTCTAATAAAAGTATTTAACTTAAAAAAAAGTATGGATTCTTGAGAAGTTTCAAGGGTTTTAGTGGCATTGCGGTTAAAGTACTGAGCTGCTAAGCCAAAAAGGCAGAATTTTGAACCCAATAGATAGTCTGTAGCAGAAATGACCTGATAACCAGCACATGGAAAGATTGCAATGCAGGAAACTTTATGGGACGGTGCTACTCTGTTTCACTGAGCGTCAATAAATAAAAACTGACTTAAAAAAAGCTTCCAACCTGGGCAACAAAGGAGCAGCCCTGCTCCATTCTGTAGGGAACCTCAGAGTGCGGCTCACCCCCAAGGCCCCGTGTCTGGTTGGAGGAGCTCTTACTTTTGAATGGGAGCACAGATGCAACATAGTTTTCACTTACAGTAAAAGACTTTCCTTTACAAAAACTACCTTTCTTTTTTGGTACCTGAACTTCCCAAGAGAAATCAACCTAGGATATGGCCTGCTTGCCCTGAAATGTCTTATCATGAATGACTAGAGATAAATCACACTGGAAAAGGTGATGGTATTTTCCATTTGTTCTCTTTAGTGGGTCCCAGACTTCTTTGAATGCAAGTTCATTTATCTTTATCACAATGTCCTTGCCATTGTGTGACACTAGACTCTTGGATCCTCTTGCTTTCTGCTCTACACAACCATCTAACAAAACTTCTGAGAAGACAATGGGAAAAATGTAGGGGTAAAGAATACTGGAGGGGTAAGGAGGTTAGTTGGCTGAGTAAAATGAATGAAGAGTCGTGCATATTTTAATATTCTAATCTGTCCTTATTTCCCTTCCCCAATACAAAGCCACAGTATGGAGCATAGAACTGCCATGTTCTTCAAAGATAAAGCTGTTCTTGCGGGATTTAGTCTTATTTTATAATTCATGCTGGGATCAAGATGCCATCACATATATGCTTTCTGTTCTTGCTTGGAGCCACCAAAGGAGCCACTTGGATATGATTGGGACTATTTTCAAGGATGCAGTCAAAGGCTCTATCACCGACTTACTGCCACATCTTCTAGAGGGAGTGGTCTCAGAGAGAGTCTTATGGATGAGGCGGTGTTTGAACAGAATATTTAGAATAGGCTTCATTTCCTAACTCTCACTCTCACTGCTACCCTGACCCTATAGGATAGGCTAGAACTGTCTCTGTGGGTGTCAGACACTGCAACTGTTTATGAGAGGAGAAAACCCCATCTTTCTCCTGGGGAGCAGCTGGTGGTTTCAAACTGTTGACCATGTGAATTGTAGTCCACCATGTGATCATTATGCCACCAGGGCACTCAGTAGTATTTAAAGCAGACCGAGAGGGAACTTCAAAATGATACTTCTGGAACAGGGAAAGTCTGAAACAAAGGCCTAGAAAGAAAGTCTTCTAGCCAAAGACTTCCTCTTGATCACCTGTCTGTCCCCAGACTTGACTACTACCTTGACGTGTTGAAGATGCTCTCATTATCTTTGTTAGAATGAATATAAATGGCATTTCTGGGAGACATTGGGCACCTCCGTGTTGTCAGGAGTATAATATATAATATATAGTTCAAGGGAAAGGTTTAAAAATAGATGGGGCCAATTAGTAGAGGACCTTGAATGCTAACTGTAAGAGAATAATGACTGTCTAAAGATTTCCACATCCCAGGAAACTGGTTACATTGTTACATAATCTGTTGTCAATCTGAGACATAGAAGGGATAGAGTTTAGCCTGTCAATCAGGTTGCAGCCTGATGACCTCATTTGTAGATGCTAAGGAGATAAATAGCTTGTTGGAGGCAGGACAGAGCTCACTTCCTGGGAGACATCCCAGGTGACAAGACACATGGAGCCGCCCTAGAGTTCTGGAGCAAGAGAAGTGAAGTGGAGACCCCTACCAGTGCTGAGATGCTTACAGCATGACTGGATCCACAAGATTTTCCACCCACTGGCCCGTGATCTTCCTATATTTGGCCTCATTGCATGTGTTTCGTGAGTCTGCACAGTTTATAGATTGGTATTGGACATATGGGATAATATCGGATTTGTGGACTTGATCTTGACTGAACTTGAAGGTTTTCTCAATATTTAACTGCTCTTGCATATAAAGCTCTTTCTTTTACACAAATGAATGTCTATGAATTTGTTTCTCTAGTCTACCCAGTCTAACACATATGGGAAAGGGAAAGTAACACTGCAAATAGAATTAAAATTACTAGTCAGATAATCCTGAGATGGGGAGATTATGCCAGATTATCCAGGTGGGCACAAGAGTCCTTATAAAAGAAAGAGAGGCAAAAGAAGATGAGAGGTGATTCAATTTGAGTTGCTGACATCAAAGATGGACAAAAGGGCCCACAAACCAAAAGGAATGTAAGCAGCTTCTAGAATCTGGAAAAAGCCAAGAAAACGATTCTTCAATGATCCAATCCCACTACCACCCAGCAGATCCTGACTCCTAGCGTCCCGTGAGGGTCTAAGACCGAAATCTTATGGAAGAAGACAGTTAACATCTTTCTGCCCCAGAGCAGCTGATGCAATCAACAACAGACTTTTGGTTAGTAACAGAGTGCTTTAATCACTGTGACATCAAGATGCATCTCCATAAGGCAGTGGCACTCAATCTGCGGGCCATGACCCTTTTGGGGGGTCGAACCACTCTTTCCCAGGGGTCACCTAAGACCATCAGAAAACACTTATTTCCGACAGTCTTAGGAACTGAGACACAGCTCCTCTATCTGTCCCTAGGCGGATCTGCCCACATGTAAATACACCCACATATGAGTACCTGGCATAAAGACTGCTACACCATGCTTCAAGACATTTCATTTATTTGTCATTAGAAATAAATATTTCACACTATATAATTACATATTATTTTTATGATTCATCACTTTGCTTTAATTATGGTCAATTTGTAAAAATGAACTTGCATCCTGCATATTAGATATTTACATTGTGATTCATAACAGGAGAAAATTACGCTTATGAAGTAGAAAAGAAAATAGTGTTATGGTTGGGGGTCATCACCACATGAGGAGCAGTGAAGGGTCATGGCATAAGGAAGGTGGAGAACCCCTGCCGTGAAGGAATGAAACCCTGTCAACACCCTGTAAGAGAATAAATGTATGCTGCTTTAAGCCATTAAATTTTGGTAATTTGTTACAGCAGCAACGGGGCACTAGTACGCTGTCCCATGGGTAGGCTCTGGGCCATGAGTTTAAGCCCTTGCTAGTCATAGGAACTTGCAATAGTTACTTCATTGCTGATAGCACCGGACCCTTAGAATTTTCTTTCATGATGAATATATCCTAAACCTGCGTTTTCTCAATATAAAGGTACTTAGTCATGGCTTCTGGTTCCTCAGATATTCCAGAATGACATTCTTCCTTCTCAATAACACTTTGTCTGCTCCTAGGTCTCTCTCTCTCTCTCCTCCCATATCCAGGGGTTGGATCTATTCATTTCACCACATGCCCAAATTTCTGGGATTTAACATAAAGGGCTATAAATAATAATAAAAAACTGCATAGGGGACTGGATTAGTTCTTTAGCCTAGTACAAATATAAACAGAAAGAGTAGTCATTTCTAAGCAGTAATCTCTCTTCACGTGTGTTTGCAATCTTTCTCTAGTCATGTATTTCATATCTATGTATATATGCCCATATATATCTATATCTATCTATCTTGTGGCTCTGTGGATTAGGCACTGGTCTCTGAACTCAAGGACAGAGCTTCAAACCCAACCTTTGAGGAGGGAGAAAAATAAGGCTAGGTACCCCTAAAAAGATTTACAGTCTTAGAAACCTCAAATAAGGTCACTGTGAGTTGGAATCAACTCAAAAGCTGTGGGTCTAAGTATGACTCAGGTATCCTGGTGTCGAGATGGGTGAAGGACTGAGCTATTAACCACAAGGTCAGTGGGTTAAATGCACCAGCTGTTCTGTGGAAGAAAGATGAAATACCCACTCCTCTGAAGATTGACAGCATCTGACTCACTATGGGCCAGTTAATTATGTCTTCTTATATAGTCACTAATAGTCAGAATAGACTCACTGGCTGGATATACATACTTACACACATACACACATGTTTTTGGACTTTTTTTAACACACATTTATTTATATGCTGGACACACATACTATACACACATCTTGATCTTCCAATACTTTTCAGTTTCTTTCTCATTACCAGTTCCTCTAACTTATTAAAATTTATGGTTTTATTGGATACTACTTATAACTGCCTGGATGTTTCTTTCCATATATCCTTTTCAGCTATATTAATTGTTACCGAGAACAACATTTGGTGGGGTGGTGGTGGTGGTGGTGGTTTGAAACAAACCATCAGTCTATACTTTACACTTAAAAGACTCACCTTTCAAGAAAGATGGAAGATAACTTCATTTGGCTGGGGTGGCATGTCGGAAGACTGCTGGAAATGAGTTTTTGCTGATTTTCTGAGGAAAGAATATGTATTCTCTTGGGCTGCGTTGCTGGCAAGGAGCAATGCTTTTTGAATGAAGACAAACGAAGCCATTCTTCCTGGGCAAATCACAGGTGATCATGAAGCTTCTAACATTGCAATGGATTTGTCACAATTTGGGTCCGGCAGGAGAAGAATTTGTTATTCCTCCCCCCCCCACCGAGCCCTCAAACTGTGGTGGGTTGGACTGCCAATGTGTTGTTCTTAGCAACTGTGTGTCCCATTCTGGCGATAACCTAACATGTTGGTGAAGTCCTGTGGTTGCACAGATGTGCTCCCGACCCAGAGCGCTCATGCCAGGCGGCAATGTGACCTTGTATAAGTAGCTTGTTGCTCTTGGGTGCCCTGGAGCCCACTCTGAACCATCATGCTTGTTGCAGTGAGATGACTGTATGCCAACTTGAAGATGCATGAAAGTATAGGAGTGAGAACCCCCCTGTCAGCCAGGTCACAGCCTGATGGGGCCTCCTCCTAAGGAGTGCCCTGGGAACCTCCTTTGCTCTCCCCCCCTTCACCTTCCTCCTTTCTTGGCAATCTTGAGCCCTGCTGTGTTCCCACTGACCTTGGAACCATATGATTCTGCACCCAACAGCCAGTGATCTTCCTACATTCTTCTGACAGTCATTACATTGGGCTGTGTGAGTTTGAAGAGGGACTTAGGGGCTAGGTTTGGTTTCTGGACTTGGTGAGACTGGGCTGGGAACTTTCTTGATATATTATCACATCTTGATATAAAGCTCTTTTTTATACATAGATGAGGGTCATGAGATTTCTCTAGTCACCTTGACCTAATACAGTGATCCCATGTGACAAAGTAGAACTTTCCCATAGACTTTCCAAGGTTGTCATCTATATGGGAATATAGTGCCAAGATTTTTTTCTCCCACAGATCCACTGGATGGGTTCCAGAAAATGTTATTCTGGTTAATGAGCTTCACCAGGACTCCTTGCAAATAGTGGCATAGTAGTTACTCATTGGACTGCTAATCGAAAGGTCAGTAGTTCAATGCCACCGGCTGCTCCATGGGGGAAATACTTCTGTAACGATTTATACTCTTGGAAACCCTTAAGGTCAATTCTATCCTGTCTTACAGGGTTGCAATCAGTTTGAATTGACTCTAAAGCAGTGAAGATTTTTTAAAATAGTCTTGGGTTATATAACAAGAATGACAAAAGGACCAACTACGTAGAGTTGTAAGAATACTACATGAGATATATCTGAAATAGAAGCTGGTCTATGGTAAAAGTTTGACAAATTATTTATTATTACCAGAGTTACACTCTGTGCCATCTTACTCTGTTAAGAACTCACCTTTTTCTACTGTCTGCTCCCAGTCTATTCCAAGACATGGCAATACATAGTGAGTGAGTGAATAAATGAATTAGGCAGGGAAATTAAAGGTCCAAGTAATCACAAGTGATAATAACAATAATTGAGTACTTTTTGTGAGGCTTGGTAAAAAAATTTCTTTATGCCCTAGTTTATTAATTCCTTAGAATAGTTCTAAGGGGAGGATAATATTATTATTTCTATTTTACATGTGAGGAAACTGGATCAGACCAGTTAAATCAGTCATCCAAGTCCACTCAGATCATAAAATCTGGAGCTATGTATTTTTTGAACTCAAGTATTTCTGAATTCAGGAGCCCTAGTAGGCTGGTGGTTATCAGTTGGGCTATCTGCATGGTTCGAAACCACCAAGTTCCTTGGAGGGAGAAAAATGGGACTTTACAGTCTCTGAAATTCACAGGGGCAGTCACTACGAGTGGACATAGACTTGATGACAGTGAGTTTGCTTTGATTTTGGTTATCTCTGATTTCAGGACTGAACTCTCTTTCCAAGGCATTTGACACACTATACCTGGATTTCCGGTATAATAGAGGCCAAGCTGATTTTCAGTATCTTTCAATTCCCTATTTGAGAAAGTCTCTTCTTTGGGCCAGTCCCAGATTCGTGTCCATTACTTTCATTGTTACATCTATATTGAGCTGCAGAGAAAAAAGGAATAAAAATATTGGTGAGGGTTTCAGAGTGGGCAGTACCTGCTTCTTATGTTTGCATAACAACAAACTACTTGTGTGTATCGGACACACCTGCAATACACATGTTCACTTTCACACAGGGAGGGAAAGAATGAGGGAGGGAGGGAGCACAACCTCTCAAGTGGACCAGGCACAGAGCTGGGAGCTTTACAAACCACACAGCTTTTTTTTTTCCCACATGGCAGCAACAGTAAAGTACAAAGAAAAAAAACAAAGACAAAAGTCCTGCCAGTAACACACATCATCGTAGGAGTCATCTTACTTGACAAGTATCTATGAACCATTGTTCTCTGGTCCAGCACATGTGCAGGGACCTGGAAGTGTCATGGAGCAAACGTCTTCCCAGAGTCACTTTTAGTCAAGGTCTCATTAGTGCAGTGTGAGGAAAGTCCACCTCCTTGCTTTCAGTGGAGACAAACTCAGAGGTAATTTATCTTCCAGAAGTTTCCACATGATCAGGTTGAGGTCATAACTTTGTTGGATATTATTACATTTCCCTTTTGCACACGATCCCCACCCCCTTGCCTTATCTTGCCTCCTTGGCTTCTTCTCCATCATCTCCTGAGAGCTTGGCCTTAATAATCTTTTGTAAGTGAGCCCTTGTCTCAGAGTTTGCTTCTGGGAACATTGATCTAAGGCAACCTTTGAGTTACTTAGTATGACCTAATCCTTCAGTTTATATTTTCACAAAGGACAGAAAAAAAACCTTTAATTAAGGAAATTCCAAGAAGCAGTCTCTCTTTTTGGAACAGGGGATGGAGAAAATTCTGGAGACATGAAAACCTCAATAAATTATCTAATAAGTTATAAAATTTCCAAAGCTGGATACATTCTAGGCAAACTCTGGGAGAAGCTGCTTATATAAATGATGAGTCGGGAAGACAGTGTGGCATTTCAGTTTTCCTGGCTTTGCCATGGAATCATACAGTCTTCAGTTACACACTGAGATGTAAGCTTTTCATGACAAAGAGGGAATGACTCAGAGAGTGACAAGGGCTTCTGGGAGCCTACGTAGGATCCAGACTTATTCTACTATTCTCGAGGCCACAGTTCTTCCAGTCAGGGAGACATGCCCTTTAACAGAGACCTTTTTCCTTGGAGGAAGAATAATTTCAGAGTGACAATTGTGATATTTCTGGTCCTGAATTTCTTCCTTATACATAATCCGGTGATAGACATTTCATAGACTTTTATTTCACCCAAAATAGTTTCATACTCTTGAACAGGTAAAGTAGATCAAAGGCAGGGAGGGAAACAAGTCAAACTTCACTTCTCAATACAATGTTAACTAGAGCTAAGACTTTCCTGGAATTGAAAATATCTCCAGTCACTGTCTGCCTGGAAGTCTCCTTAGTCTTTAGTTCTTTGTCTATCTTGTTGTACAGTTTATCCTTCCCAAGGTTGAGCCTGGAGGCAGAATAATGACTCTCCAAAGGTGCCAATTTGAACTCCTGGAAACTCCACAGAGAAAGGGATTTTGCAGATGTGATTAAGCTAAAGGCTTTGAGATGGGGTCATGATTCTGGATTACTCCAGCTGGACTACAGGGTTCCTTTTAAGTCAAAGAAGATGGCAGTAGGGTCAGATAGAAGTACATGATAGAAAATAAATGTGCTAAATAATATTTTCCCTACCATGACAATGCACCTGCCTAATCTTTGAGGGTAGCAAGGACTGTCCTATGAGAATTTTGTTGGGAAACCTTACCCCATTCATCCTACCCCATCTACCCTACAGCCCTGTTTTTTTCCTCTTCAGATTTCTGTTTTATTCCTCAAACACTTTAGTTGGAAAATATTGTCTACATGATACATATGACACTGGAGATCACATGATAGATTTTTAGCAAGAGCACTTTCTTTCTTGCAAATACTTCACTCCCCCCAAAAATGTAAATAGTAGCTGTACACATGGACATTTCAAGGTGGAATACACAGAATCAAATTTACTCATCTGTGGGAAGAGATTATGGAGAAGTTTAACATCAGCTGTGAAAACCAAGCCCAGACCAGACTATGGTACATGCGATCAATTCCTCATAGGTTAGGTTGAAGTTGGAGAACATGAAAACAAGTTTATAAGAGTCAATACTACCTTGATCCCAATTCAATTTTGAGGATATATCAAGAACAGATTTGATGTATTCAACCCAATGAGCTGTGGAGTGGGATCAAGAAAATCATATATAAAGAAAGCTAAAAGAAATTAAAAAGACAGGAAAAAAGGAAAAATGAAAGCAGATTTCAGAAAAGAAATGGAGAAATGATTGAAGTCAAGGACTGCATCTTGTTTGGATTCACAATCAACATGCATGGAAGCAACAATCAAGAAATCAAATGACACATTGCATTAAGCAAATATGCTTTACCAAATTAGGCAAACAACAACAAGAGGAACAAGAAAAGCAATATTTTCATCCCCAAAGTCAAAGATTGAACATGAGCTTGAATTGATGGCTTTGAGTATGCCCAAATGGTGTACAAAAAAGGCATCCTAAGATGAAGCAACCAAAAAAAAATAAAACAATGGTAAAAAAAAACACCCAATGTCATACATTCATATGTACATATATACATATAAAATAACAATATAAAAACCTGTAAATAGTCTAAGGTCTGTTCGCTGACCCCCAGGAGTGTCACCTGGTTGAGTCTGATGGGGTGCCACACCCTGGCCCCAAAGTATATCCTTGGCACTCCATCGGGAATTTTATGCTCTGTTGCACACCCTTAGTGTTTGCCATGGTGTGGTTGCATTAGACAGGGTTTAATCCTGACCCTGTTTCTCCTTGGGTCAGCGAGGGTTGCTGTATTTCATATTGGGGCCAACCATATGATCCTCTCTGTGCATCAGCTATGCTGAGTGGGAATATCATCCTGAAGGCTCGGTGGACCAGGATGTACTCCATTCTCTCTTCCTCCCCCTTCATTTGTTCTCATGAGCTCTGGCCAGGCATATCTCATTCCCATGCTGCAGCTTCAGTGCTGACCTCCAAAGCAAACACCTCTGGGAGAGAGGCAGCTACCCCCAGCAGTCTTTGTTTTACTTACCTTAGCATTTGCCTTGATTGCTCAGGTTAACTTTTGTCTGCGTCTTTGTTTCATGTTGCTTTCTTGCTCCATGCAAATTTTCAAAGCGAGTCTGCCTGACTCTTGTTACCTGTCACTGAGGTGACACCTGAAAACATGGAGACCCTCATGTACAAAGGAGCCAAACACGACCTGCTCCTACAACTTGGTCCATGATGTTGGGGTTTTCATTGGCTTCTTTTCAGAAGTAAATCTCTACACACTTTCCCCTGAAGTGCCTCTAGGTAGATTTGAGCCTCTGGTCTTAACCACTTACGCTTCTGAGGGTCTCCTTGGGTGTGCCAGTCATTGCTAATCAGTCCCAAGTATCTGTGTGGGTTCCTAAGCGGAAAGGGATGAGTCACCATATTGATGACTGCTTTTCAAGCCCCCCCCCCCCCCCCCACCTACTGTGGGCTACAGCTTGGCCACTGGGCAAAGAGGAGCTGGCAATCCAGGTTTGGCGAGGTCCGCCTCACTGGGGTGGTAAACACCTACAACAAGCTCAGTGCAAGGTTGTGTTCATTTTGTTCGGCCTCAAAGCCCTGGACATCCCTACACGATAGCCTTCTATATCTAAGCTGAGGACAAGCTCGAGTATTTACAGCTGAAAGACCTGTGTTCAATTCCAGGTCCATTCCTTATTAGCTGTGGTACTTCAGGGGAAATACCTCAATTTTCTGAAACTCAAGGTCTTTTTCTCTTCTACATGAGTTTATTTATCTATGGTGACATCACACCTTCACTGTAGTACATTGAGACAGCCTGCTGGGAAGCATAAAGAAAATAAACCAAAAGGTCACTTAAGAGTTCTAGGTCCTAGTAATAACCACTGTACCTGTTTGTGCATTAGACAATGATGACCTGATCAAATACAGAAACAGAACTCAGAGCCTGAGAGCTCAAACTTAGGCCCAGAGTGCGCACATTGGGCAGCACATGTGCACCCCTCCCGTCTGACTGGCCACAAGGCCAGAGCAAAAGAGAAATTGGTTTTCCTACAACCAGCTTTTAGCACCACTGACATAGTGGAAAGTACTGATTGTCCTCATTGGCTGAGTCCAGCTCAACCTGTGATGTACTTAAGGTTTGTCTGCCCAAAGCACTGGCTTTACAGGGGCCTCGGGTCCTAGTATGTGCATGCTCAGTTTGGGTCTGCCCGTAGATCCCAAAGGTTGCCTGCTTTCTTTCCATCCTCCTTTTTGCAAGTATTGCTATGTAGTAGGATAGGGCCAGGGGCTGTTGCTCTGTTAAAGTGACCAGATATCCCGCTTTTGACGGGACAGTCCCGATTTTAAACAGTTTTCCCACATCCGGTGGCATTTTTCAAAAGTCCCGATTTTTGGAAAGAATGCATGACAAGCTAGGGAGAACAGGAAGGGAATATACCCCCTACCCCCGGTCAATGGTATCCCGCTTTACCAATGTTAAAATCTGGTTACTTTACCAAGCCCCAGCCAGACAGGCGGTATATCTGGGTGGTGCAAAGTAGGCCCAGCTGGGCCTAATTCAGCCAGTGGAGTCAATCAGTACCTCGACCACGCCTCCCAGTCAGAGGCTCTAGACAGTGGGAACTTGCGCAGTCTCTTATTTGGGTAACCTTTCTTGCCCTTTTGCTTAGCTGATTCCATCTCTCTGTGCCCGGACTACCACATGGGGGTGTGCAGTCCCAGAATATTGCCCATGTTCAGTGACTGTAAAGCCTGAAACTTCCTCTGTCCTTTATTAAAACTCACTTGAATCACAAAGCAGACTTCGGCGTGAATTCTTTCTTGTGTGAAGCCAAGCATCGAAGTATTTCCCACACAAGAAACCCAACAAACAGCATGGGAGGGACAATTCCCCTAACCCTACATCTAGCTACCTAACATTACTACTACACCACCAGGGGACCCCGGGGAGACTGTGAAATAATATAACAGAATCTGTACAACTTGTAGCAGAATTCGAGACACACGACAGCCACTTCCTCAATGATAATTACCACCAATTAAATAATCTCAGCTAAAATTCCTGTCCTTTTCCGCCTTCACTCCCAGACAGTGGATATGTTTCCAAGTGCTTAGTCTTTCCCACTGGGGGCAAAAGAATTCCATTTCCCAAGGAAACAGGCTGGGGGTCACAGTCCTGACTTTTCCACTTTTCAAAGCGAAGAACTCCTCAGACACAGAACTTGGTGAGGAGTAAACAAAACCTCACTAGGGTCTCTTCCTGTTGACATGGCAACCGGACTACCAGCTGGCAGGCAGTGCTGGCACGCTGAGCATTTAGGGGACTGCACCCCTCCTACCTGATCAACAAGTCTTAACTGGGTGTGGATAATCACTTTGCTCCAGGGACCCCTTCAGCCACCTGCTTAGCAGTCAAACCAAATGAGCCCCTCTTGGAAGCAGCGTTAGGGTGAGTTCTTTGTTATCCTTCTTCACCCCCAACAGCTGCTTAACTCAGAGCTGCAGACAATGTCTGCTTGAAGACCTTTTATCTTCAAATTTCCGCCTGGCTGACTTTCAAAAGCTTTCCCAACCCATGCTGCAGCTCATCGGTTTACAGGCACATCTGCAACCAGAACTGTCAGGAAGACACAACAGGCGAGAAACAGCCAGTTGTCAAAAACAGAAATTGCTTCCTTGAGGAGCAACCTATTGTCCCAAGTCAGAGAAAAAGAGTTTGGATTCCAATGACTCTTGACACAGGACATCACATGGCCTGCGCTGTCTAATGCAATTACATTCACCCTTTCCTTTATTGCTCCAAACTCAAAGGGTATGATTTCTTTCCTGAAGAGCAAGACAATTGTCTCAGGATGGCTATATTTGGTGGTACAGGTGATGCACTGCACAATGCCACCTGGAACAGGGGCCAAACAGGGTGTCAGTCAGGATTTTGGAGTGGAGTTGTGTCTTCCTAGTGGAGAGATTAAAAAAAATGTAATAAAGGTTCTGAATAAGCTTACAAGGACTCTAGTGTGGTTGTATTATTTAATCAGACTCTACCATGGAGAAAAACACGGGCAAGGAGGGAAGGAGAAGAGAATTCTAGGCTTTCCACTTCCCGAAGGTCTCAAATTTCAATTTTTCTCATGAACTCCAACCAAACTTATTATAAATATAATCACAGAATTAGACCAACAGGACTATGAATAGCCCATATGCTTTAGAGTAATTTTTGCATGTCTTTTATTTGTAATACAATCTGAGTTTTTAAATGCAAAAGTGGTTGGGACCAATCTGTAAATGCTGTCTTGTTCTGGGTCTAGATGCCCAGGCCCGATTCTATCTTGGGGTGGGCTGGCATTGTTTATGTGCCCTGTTTAAGTGTTGGCATGTTGGCATCTGTTTAAGTGTTAATTCAGTGACCCTGCTGTGAGTTTACTCTTGTTGCTCTGCATTGGACTCCGGGGGTCAAATACTGTCTGTTTCTCTGTGTCTCCAAAATGTTAAAGAAGAAGTAAAACTATCTCTTTTTACAGATGAACTTATGGAAGATCCCAGAGACTCAAGGAAATTCCTGGAACTAATAAAAGGTTCCAAGAATCCCTGGTAGCATCTTGGTTATACGTTGGGCTGTGATCTGCAAAGTCAGCAGTTCGAAACGCCAGTCTCTCCTTGGGAGAAAGGCAAGGCTTTCTGCTCTGGTGAAGAGTTAGAGTCTTGGAAACCCACAGGGGCATGTCTACAGTGTCGGAGAGGGTATGAGTCGACATCAACTTGATGGCAGTGAGTGAACAGGATTCAGCAAAGCGGGAGGGTACAAGATCAACATACAAAATGCCAGTTGAATTCTTTGTTACACTGAAGAGTATTTCATTGTGTATGTGTACCTGTGATAGGTAGGTTTACTGTGCCAACCTGGCCAATGAACACATGTGGAATTAATTGAAGGGTGGAGCGATAAATGACCCTGTGAGTCTTGACTTTCTTGTCTCTTGCTCTTTGATGATCAGACCAGTGTATGGCTCCTTTGCTGGTTCTCTGCCAAAAATTGTGAGCTATATTACCCATGGACTGTGTTGCTGTAGTTTGAGGTTCCTTCGAGACCTGCTTTGCCACACTACTGGAGTATATATTGCTTGAGCTGGGGATTGTTGAACCCTGTCATCCGGCTGACTGTTGGTGACCGCCCTTGCTGTTTGCTGCCTGTGGACGGATCACCTGAATTGCTCTACAGAGGACTCAGCTGTCTGCTTCCTTGACTTGCGCCCAATAGCTTTCAAGACTTGAAGGACTGCCAGTGTATTAGCTGTCTCACAGAAATGAGTTGCACTGAGCCATTTGTGCTGCTCCATACACTAAGTAGCTATTTATTTCTTATGTTGCATCTATGTATATAAATATATATATAATATCATAAGTGTCCTGTTTTTGTTTCCCTAAAGAACCCTGCTAATGTAGTACCATAGTTTATCCATTCACCTGTTGATGGGCACATAGGTTGTTTCCATCTCCCTGTTATTTTAAATAATGCTGCAACGAACAGGGGTGTTCATATATCTATTTGTGTCTTGGTTTTCAGTTTTTCCAGGGATATACACCTAGTAGTGGGATTACTGAATCCAATGGTTTATCTATTCCTAACATTAAAGGAAACACTATGCCATCTTTCACAATGGTTGAACCATTTAACATTTCCACTAGCAGTGTAGGAATCTCTCCACACTCTTACCAGTATTTGTTTTCTCTGTTATTGAACCTGATGGTTGAGCTTTGTCATTGTTGCTTCTATTTTAATTTCTCTAGTGGCCAGTAATATTGGACATCCCTTTGTGTGTTTGTGGCCACCAGAAGGTCTTCTTCTATAAGGAAATGAGTCACAGAGTCACAGGAAATGGGGTCTCAGACTCATAGTTCTGGCAGGGTTGTGGGTGGGGACTCCAAGGTCAGTTAGCATAACATAGTCCACAAAGACAATGTTCTACTTCTCACTTTGGTGAATAGCTGATGGAATCTTAAAGATCATCTATGGTGTAACTATTGGTCTCTCCCTGGCCAAAAGGAAAAGTGAAAATATCAAGGACAAGTAGTCCAAAAGATTAATGGTCCATACTAACATTGATTTTCAGAACCCTAAAACAGGAAATGGTGTCCAGCTACTACTACTGACCACTCTGAAGGGATGACAATAAAAAGTCCTAAGTTGTTTAGGAGAAAAATGTTGAGCAAAACTCAAAATCACATAAATGATTAGACTTGCCAGTGGATTCGAGGTTGGTAGAACCCCTGAAACTATCGTCCTAATTTACCCTTCAAGTCACTCTGTGGTTCAGCTTCCAGCCCAACAATAGAACAGTAATTCATACATGAACCAAGTGTCTGTCCAGGGATAGTGCTCAGAAGGCAGGAGGGGACAGGAAAGGACTAATTGAAATTCAAAACACAGAATGGAAGGAGGAAGAGGACGATTATATTTTGAAGATTGCAATCAATGTCCTCAAACAAAATATATGTGAATTATTGATTAGAAAACCAATTAGCTTTATAAATGTTTAATCAAATTAAAAATTTTTTAAAAAGATAAAGTCTTTGGGATTTTGTTTAATTTACTTTTGTAACATTATTATCCAGCCCCTAATAACTTGAGGCACCAACAACCCAAGTTTGCCAGGGACTCACTTAGCTTCTGTCCTGAAAAATCTCACAATTTAGGAAACTCCTTAGTCATAGGCAAGAAGGGATGGTGGGTCACCCTACAAGGGTTTGTTAAACAAGCAAATGAATATACTTCCCAAAGGCACTCTTTGGAGAGAGTATGACCAGTTTCTTTGAAGAAAAAAAGAACCATCAGCTCAAGGTGACAAGCTAGAGACTGCAGGCCAAATCTGGCCTACTGACAGCCTCTTATTTCAAATACCAAAAGAGATTTTTGTTACACATGGAAATTGCATGAAAGTCAACTTGTAGGGTTCAACTTTGAAGTGTTATAGGCAGGATGAACAATGGTGTCAGTTGTTTGGTCAAAAAGTGGTCTGGAAAGTCCTAAGAAGTAATTTCATGAGATTAAATCAACTAGTCTCAAGTAAAGCAGCTAGCCCTCCATAGTGAGGCTGGGATTTAGCAATCCCAGTAAGATGGCCTTTAGAGCAAAAAAAGAGTAAAGAAATTAAAAAATAAAGTGACATCGGAGCATGTCCACATTCGGCTCATTCATTTGCATGCTGTCCGTGATTACCTCTCATTAAAATTGCTGAGTAGTTGTAACAGAAGAGGGATGGCCTTAAAAGTCTAAAATACTTAATATTTTCCTTTTATAGAAAAAAAATGTGTCAGTCCTGGGATAAAAGGGTCCATTTTCTGAATTAAACAAGAGGTCAGAGAGGAAGGTGAGCAGATGGTGGGGATGCTCACATTTCATGGTGGTAGTACCTCACAGAGTAGGAAGACATCATAGGTGTGGCAGGAGCTGAGTGACTGAATTCTCAGTGAGGTCACTGAGGTCACTGAAGCCACGCGATGGGACAACTAGGAGCTTGGACAAGAAAGAAGTCAGGTGATGACTGCAAAGATAGAGAGTTAGGGAGCCTTTCCTTATCTTCTGGGCACACGAAACTCTCCTGACTTCTGAAATGGCTTCCCAAATAATGGTAGATGTTCAATTTATACTCTGTCTGATGAGAGTGAAGCTTAGAGACTGATGCAGATTGAGCTTAATGAAAACACAATAGTACTAAGACTTTTAATTATGAGTTCAGTGGAGGATTCCGTTGGAGTCTTGCTGATCTAAAAGGGTCCTGGGGCACAATGGGTAGGCATTCAATTACTAATAGGATTAGTGGTTCCAACACCTACATCCCCTTTGTAGAGAAAACTCCTGGCCTTCTTCTCCAGTAAGTAATTCAACCTAGGAAGCTGTATTACATAGTTTTCCTCTGTCTTATAGGGTTTCTATGATTTGGAATCAACTTAGAAGCACATGGCAAACGCTGCACAATATGAGAACATAGCTCAAAGGGTGTTTATTTTTTAAAATCATTTTATTGGGGGCTCATACAACTCATCACAATCCATATATACATCCATTGTGTCAAACACTGTGTCGGTCATATGCCTATGTCAATTTCATGATTGAGATCTAGGGGTGGAGTCTAGCCTGTTAATCTGGAGGTAGCCATTGAATAGCCAAAAGACCTCTGTGTTGGCATGGCTTTCTCCTGAGAATTCTGGGAAGTCTCGCTGTATTTCCCTCGAGGAAATGAGAGACCATTTTCCCCAGTGGTTGGGAGTCACTTCACAGACTGAGAGGACGAACTACTGACAAGACAAGATGGCAGCATCTGAGGAAGCTGGAGGAGAAGCCAGAGAAGTCACACAGCCTTACCCTGATGGAACGAGAACTCTGAAGCCAGAAAAGCCACAGAGAAACCCCTGCTGATGGACCCTGAGCCCTGAAAATGAGGAGCCATGAGGGGACCCCTGCCAGCACCAGGACTCTGTACCCACTGGCCTGTGACTTCATGAGTCGGAAGGTGACCTTATAGACTGGTATCGGACATATGGGCTAATATCGGACTTATGATTGTGAACTGGGCTGGGTTGGGATGTTTTCTCAATGTTCCATTTCTCTTATATATAAACCTTTCCCTTATATCCATATGCATGTCTATGAATTGTTTCTCTAGTCTACCCGGACTAACACAATCACATTTGTTGCCCTCATCATTTTCAAAACATGCTTTTTACTTGAGTCCTTGGTATCACCTCCTCATTTTCCCCTCCCTCCCCGCTCCCCCTTCCCTCATGAACACTTGATAATTTGTAGATTATTTTGCCATACTCGCACTGTATGATGTCTCTCTTCACCCACTTTTCTATTGTCCATCCCCCAGAGAAGGGGTTATATGTAGATCCATGTAATCGGTTCCCCCTTTCTACCACCACATTACCTCTACCCTCCCAGGATAGCCACTCTCACCACTAGTCCTGCAGGGATCATCTGTCCTGAATTCTACTTCCTATCTGTACCATTGTACATCCTCTGGTCTAGCAGAATTTGTAAGGTGGAAAATTGGGATCATGATAGTGGGTGGTGGGGGGCGGGGAGGGGAGGAAGCATTTAAGAACTAGAGGAAAGTTGTAAGTTTCATCATTGTTACACTGCACCCTAACTGGCTTGTCTTCTCCTCGCTACCCTTCTGTAAGAGAATGTCTGCTTGCCTACAGATGGATTTTAGGTCCCAAATTTAAACTCTTCATTCACAATGATATTTTTTGTTCCTCGATGCCACATACCTGATCCCTTCAATACCTATTGATCACACAGAATGCTGTGCTTCTTCCATGTGGACTTTGTTGCTTCTCAGCTAAATGGCCACTTGTTTACCCTCAAGCCTTTAAGACCCCTCGTACTACATATTTTGATAGCCAGGCACCATGATGTTTCTTCACCCCATTTGCTTATACATCTGCTTTGTCTGCAGCATGTAGGAGGGTGAGCATAATGGAATGCCAGTTTAATAGAATGAAGTATTCTTGCATTGTGGGAGCACTTGGGTGGAAACCCAATGTTCATCTTCTACCTTAATACTAAACCTATAAGTATGTGCACATAGATCTATTTTCCCATCATCATATATAAGTATATTTGCATATGTACAAGCTTATATTTAGACTTCTATAAATGCCCTTTGCCTCCTAGTTCTTTCTTCTATTTCCTTTTCCTTTCCTCTTGTCACACTATCATGCACAGCCTTCATGTGGGTTTCAGAAATTCCTCTCAGTTACATATCCTTTGCCCAAGCCCTCCCAGGCCTCCCAGACCCTCCTCACCACTGAGTTTTGATCACTTATTGTTCCCTTGTTCCTGAGTTTGTGAACACCACTTCCCTCCTTCCCCTGTCCTGTGCTCTCATGTCCTGCTGGAACTATAGGTCCCATTATTTTCCCCTCCAGGTTGTTTATCAGTCTATCTCTTAATCCATATAGACCTGCAGAAATAATAACATGCATAAAAACAAGACAGCAAAACAAAGCAGCAAAAGAAACCAAAACAACAAAGAAAAACCAGTAACAAAAAAGGAAACTCTGTAAATAATTCAAGGACTGTTTGTTAGCCTTTAGGAATATTTTCCAGTTGGGTCTCATGAGTTGCCACACCCTGGTCCCAAGGTCTATTTTTGGTATTCCTTCAGAACTTCTTTGCTTTGCTCCCCTTGCTGTTCTGTTGCACTTGCTTAGTGTTTTGCCTCAATGTGCTATGGTCATATTGAGCGCAGTTCCCAGATTGTGTCTTCAGTATTGTCTCCAGTAGGTCAATGGGTCAGTGAGAGATGTCGTGTCTCATAGGAGGGACTGGCCATATGGTCTTCTCTGTGGATTGCCTTTTCTGAAAGGGGATATCATCCTTAAGGGTTGGTGAACCAGAATGTGTTCCCCTCTTTCTTCCTCCCCTTTCATTTGCTCCTGTGTTCTCTGATTAGACATATCCCTCTCTCTGAGCTGCACCTTCAGTGGTATCATCTGAAGTAAATTCTTCCTGGGTGAGGGACAGCTGTCCACATAGTTGGGGTTGGGACCTGTCCCTCAGATCTCTGTACTGGTTCCCTACTTCATGCCAGTATGTTGCATTCACATCTTGGAGCACAAAGGGTGTTTGTGGCAGTTGTACTCTGGTGCCAATTTGATTAAGAGTGTAGGAGTTGAGACTAGCCTGTCAATCTGGAGATAGCCAATGAGACCTCTGTGTGAGCATGGCTTTCTCTGAGAATTCTGGAAAATTTTGTAATATTTCCCCTGTGAAGATGAGAGACCATCAACTCAGTTCTTTGGAGATGCTCTATTGACAAGACACAAGACTCAGTCCTTGGGACATTGCTGATGACAAGATAGAAGGTTGGCTCCCTGTGAGACATCTTGGAGGAGAAGTCATACAGGCTTACCCAGATGGAACCAGACCTCTGAAGCTGGAAAAGCCACATAGAGACTCTTGCCGGTGCTGAGATGCTTGAGAAGCTACAGGGAGGTCCCTGCCAGTGCTGAGATGCTTCTACCACAAGACTCTGCATCCACTGGCCTGTGATTGTCCTAGCATCATTTCATGTACTTTGTGGGTCTTAAGAAGACTTTTGGATTGGTATTAGGCATATGGGCTACTATTGGACTTATGGACTTGGGTTGTGATGCTTTCTCAATGTTCCATTCCTCTTGCATATAAACCTCTCCCTTATATGCATATGCGTATTTATGAATTTGTTTCTCTAGTCTACCGAGAATGACATGGTGTTTCTAAGCTGGGTTCAGTAGGATAAGAATTATGAGGCACATGGTTTATTTGTGGCAGAGAGAGGAACATGTTCAAAATCCATAGACTTGTTGCCATCTAAAGTACTACTATTGGTCTCTCCCAATATGGAGGAGAGAAGAGTGATGAATGGCAAAAGACACATGGAAACAGTTCAATGAACTAACGGCCTTTAGGCATATCAGTTCTACAGGCAAGAATCCAGCACTAAAGACTACCCACTTACCACTATCAACTCCTCTGCAAGGAAGCACATTAGAAAGTTCCGGATATGCTATTGTTGTTAGGTGCTATCCAGTCGGTTCCTACTTACAGAAACACTGCCAGCTTCTGTGCCAGCTTCACAATAGTGCTGATGCTTCATCCCATTGTTGTGGTCACTGTGTCAATCCATCCTGCTGAGGGTCTTCTTATTCACTTGCCCTCTACCGTATCAACTACAATGTTCCCTTCTAGGGATGGGTTTCTCCTGAAACATATCTGAAGTACATCAGAGAAATACTGGCCATACTTGCCTCTAAGGAGCATTCTAGCTATACTTCTTCCAAAGCAGACTTGTTGGCTCCCTTTGTAGTCTGTGGTACTTACAATATTCTTTGCTGGCATCATAATTCAAATTAATCAAGTCTTCTTTGATCTCCCTTATTCAATGTCAAACTTTAATTCACATGCACAGGAAAAGACCATGATCTGCAGTAGGCATATCTTAGTCCTCAAAGTAACATCCTTGCTGTTCAACATTTTAAAGAGGTCTTGTGCTGTGGATTTACCTACTGGATGCATTGGGTCACCTCTTGACGTCTGCTTCTAATGGCATTGATTGTGGACCCGAGCAAGACAAAGTCCTCAACAGCTTCAGTCTTTTCTCATAATGTAACCAATTGCTCAGTTGTGAGTTTTAGTTCTCCTTACATTGAGTTGTAATCCATACAGAAGGTTGCAATTCTTAATCTTCATCAGCAAGTCCCTCAAGCCCTCCTTATTTTTTGCAAGCAAAGTTATGTCATCTGCTTAACTCAGATTATTAAGTCTTCTTCCAATCCTAATGCTACTTTCTCCCTCTAGTTTCTTGGATTATTTGTTCGGATACAGTTTGAATAAGTATGGTGAGAGAAGACAAATCTCACACACATCTTTCTGCAGTTGTCAGCCCAGCATACCACCAAAATGCCACCAGGGCTCCATCACGCACACCTTTCTAGTTTAAACCATGAAGTATTCCTCAACTGCCTATTGGTCCATGTGGAGGAAAAGAAAGTGTTCCAGAACTTCCATTCTTCTGAAGGCTACCCATAGTTTGTTATGGTCCACACAGTCTAGTGCTTTCACATAGTCAATAAAATATGAGTAAATTCCTTTCTGGTATTCTCCATTTTGAGACAAGATTCACTTGACATCAGCAACAATAACCCTTGTTCCACATCCTCTTCTTAATCTGGCCAGAACCACTGGCAGCTCTTTGTCAATGTCCTGCAGAAATAATTGTTGGATGATATTCAACAAAATTCTACTTGCATGCAATATCAATTATATTATTCTATAGCTTGAGCATAAAACAAAAAAAAAATCTTGGTTCCTTCAGAGCTGTTCTTTCAAGGCCTGGCATGTTTCCACTAGGTACTCATTTTGTTACACAGTCAGAACCCAAGGCATTAATTTAGCAGCTAGATTTCTCATTCCCAAATCTTCCATTAAAATTCACTGAACTGAGCTAAAAAATAGTCCAGATAACTTCTGCATCTCTTCAATAATTTGTCATCATTCTTTGAGTACAAGTACACAATTTTTGTCAATATTTTCATCCTTTTGGGAAGGTGATGGATATCCAGAAACAGGCTTGCCATCAATCAATATTTCACCTTTTTTGAAATGAGAAAACCACTTGTATACTTGACTTTTCCCTATACTACTGTCCTTGTAAGCTGTGTTCAATATTACAACAGTTTATGTTGCATTTTTTTTCAGAGCAGCAGGAAACAAAATTTCACAGCCACCCACTTCATGGCCATCACAAAAAAATGAGCTTCAAGAGAAATAATTTTTACCCCAAAATTCACTGTGACCAGAGAAAATCTTCTCCACCCTTCAAGTTGACATGAAATCATGTAACTACTACAATTGCTATCCCATCAGTTCCCAGAACCTTGTTTTTGACTAAAACCTTTATCGCAGCTCAAACTACGTCCTTCAGCACCACTGGTTCTTACTCATATGCTGCCTCCTGAGAGGGTGGACTGTTGACTACTTCTTTTTGGTACAGGAATTCTGCATTCTGTCCTTCTTTTAATGCTTCCTGTATCATTCAGTATTGTAACTCAAGGTTTGATTTTTTTTCCTCAGTGCTTTCTGTTTAAGAAATGCTGTGTGTGTCCTTCCTTTTTGATTTTCTAACTCTAGGTATTTGCACATTTCATGCGACAGGTAGGTTTGTTGTGCCAACATGATCAATGACCATAGGTAGGTTTGTTAAGCCAACGTGGCCAAGGAACACATGTGAGATTAACTGGAGGGTGGAGATATAAATGGCTCAGTGAGCCTCACCTTTCTCTCTCTTGCTTTTGGATCTTCGGATCAGTCAGCAGCCAACTGCTTAGCTTGTCCTGTGCCTCCATTTGCAAGCTACACTACCCATGGGACACCTAATCTGTGGACTGTGTCGCTGTAAGTTGAGGTTTCTTCAAGCGCTGATTTGCTATGTTACTGGAACATACAGCTCTTGAACTGGGAACTTTCCAACTCTGTCGTCTGGCTGACTGGTGGTTACCTGCCTTGCTGTTTGCTGCCTGTAACAGAATAGCCTGAATTGCTCTACAGAGAACTATCCGGCAGCCCTCAAGACTGGAAGGATTGCCAGTGTATTAGCTGTCTCACAGAAGTGAGTTGCATTGAGTCATTTATACTGCTTCATAGATTAATTAACTGTTTATTTCTGGTTCGATATCTATCTATCTATCATCTACATAGATGTAAAATTATTAGTGTTCTGCTTTTGTTTCTCTAGAGAACTTGTCTAACACATTTCATTATAATATTCCCTGGATATAGTAAGATTTCATTATAGTATATTCTGGATATATTAGGAGAAAAATATGGAACAAAACTAAAAATCAAAAGAGACCAGACTTGCTGGTGACCTGGAGACTTGTGGTACCCCCAATACGATGACCCTTAATCAGCCTTCCTGTCTGGAATTGAACTAACTTCCACAGCCCAAATTTAGTCAAGCAATATTCAGGTCTATAAGGAGAACAATGGACCCTGGGGGATGCAGTGGGTTATGAGTTGGGCTGTTAACAGCAAGATCAAGAGTTTGCAACCACCAGCCACTCCATGAAGCTTTACAATCACGTACAACTTTGTAGTCTCTGAAAACCACAGAGGAGGTTCCACCATGTACTAGAGGGCTGCTGTGAGTAAGGACTGACTCTACAGCAATGAGTCTGGTTTGATAAGGAGAACACTAAGACTAGTGAGGCACATAGACCTTAGAACAACCAGCCATTTGAGATCAAAAGGGCAGTGTTTACCAAAGGACAAAGTTCAGAAGGGCTAGGAAGGGAGGTAGAATAGAAAGGGGCAACACAGGGAGGAAATGGGATAAGTGATTGAAGGGATTGCAATGAATGAGATGAAACAAAATGTGTATGAATCATTAAATGTTAAACTGATCTGCTCTGTGAACTTCCCCCAACTCACAATAATAATTTTAAAAAGTCTGGAGGTAAGATATGACAGAACAATAACAATGTATAAAGTATTGAGGGTTGTTGGGGAGGAGAGAGCAGGGGAAGAGGGGAAGGAATGGAAAAGCCAATACTAGGGGCTCAAGGGAAAAGGCAGACGATTGAAGAACAATAATAGAAGTGGACATGTGAGGGCGCTTGACACAGTATGCTTATTTATATATTGTGAAAGCGATGTATGAGCCCCCAATAAAATGATTTAAAAATTAAAAAAAAAAGTCCGGAGGTTAATCTTCCTTCCCCAAACCTTGCCCCTTTTCTCCTCCCTTCTCCCAAGAACTACTGCAAATCTGAGACATCATTTGGTGCTAAATAAATGTTTACTGAGTGAGCAGGCAAATGTTTTCTTTTGACCTTCTAACCCTTCAGAATTTGCTATGATCTGATATAGATCATTTGTAGCTTAGTATAAATTTAAGTAAATTATTATCCCTCCTGGGTATTTGCAGTTAAGCTTTCTCTATAATAGAGGAACAAATGAGTATTCGCTAATGAAAGGAATTGGAAACACTATCAAACTAGAAGAGCCTAAAGGTGACCCAGAAGTCTTTAACATTAGCACACAAATAAAAACACTAAAAGCCATGGGACACCCATTAATTTCAGGTTCTAAGCCAAGCACTAAATGTGAATTATCTGAAGTTATCACAGAAATGATAAAAGGTAGGTATACCTATTAAACAAATGGGAGAAGTAAAGTTCAGAGGATCCAAGAAATGAACTCAGTGTCATACCACTACTATTTATCTTTGTAGCTTTCTAAGTTCCCAATGGAAGTCAAGTGCTAGAGGGAAATGTCACGCCATTCCCTGGAAGTATTACACTCACCAACACACATTTTGTTGGCTCAAATGTTAGACTTGTTTCTGGGTATATTTAACCTGCTGATTTCAAAAATGGCACCCATTTCTCCCTTATTAGCTCTGTTTTTTTTTTTTGAGATACAGCATATATTCCACATACCACTCTTCACTTTACTAACCAACAAATAATCAGAATATTTTAATGTAGTGTTTAATTTAATAGCTTTTATGCCGGAAGGAAATATATTAAAATGAAAAGCATACTAGGAAAATCTATTCATTTCATAACAAGAGCACAGATTTTTGATACAAATTCTTCAGTCATTTGACACAAGCAGCTCCATATGTAAGTCTCCTGAGAGTGATATCTGCCATGACAATCCACCTAAGATTCCAACAGTAATCTGCCAGCACATGTACATTTTTTTGTTCCATGGCATCGAGCATTCATTGTTTTTATGTCTGAGTGCCTTTGTATGTCTTGCTCTTCACGTAAGTCATCCAGGGTCTCTGTAAAGCGATCCAAGTGATTGCTGGTAATGGATTTTAACATTCATGTTACAACTAAGCCTGTTGAAATGAAAGAGCATATTCTCTACTAATTACATGTAGTTGTCTGCCTTCTTATTGTCAAGAAAGTTTTTCATAACAAGAACAAATGAAGACCAGGCATGTGACTCCATTTCATTCTGTGATGTGATGAAATGTGAGTTATTTATTTATTAAAAAAAAATTTTTTTTTTTTTTTAGGCATCACTGCCCTCAGGTGGTGGGAGTAGGAGGCCCAGCCTTTGCTCCTGGGAGCCAGAATTGAACCTCCATCCCAGTGGGCTGCAGTCCCGAGCACAACCACTACACCATGGGGGCTCAGCCCTAAAATGTGAGTTTTTTTATAAGTTGTCTAATCTGTAGACTATGAAAAATTCCTGCCTGAAGTTTGTCATGGTAAGTGCAGGTAACCGATGCACTCTGTATTCACTGTTCTCTTTATCCAGTCTTCCAAGAGTTCTAGCTTTTTATGAAGTGGTGGCAGTGTGATTCTATCTCATGCTTCCAGACGTTCAGTGATTACATTTTGTACCCCGATACCATAAATTCCTTCACAGGTTATTACTTTCTTGCTCAATGTTCATGCTTGGCTCTGCTATCCCAAAGGGATAAAAGACCAGGATACTTCATGCAGCCATTTTGTTGATCAAGAAGAAAATTAATCATGTCCAAACCTTCACAAACCACCCTTTGGGTGTTCTTGATAATTTATCTTTTCCAAGACGAAAGAGATGGATTTGGGAAACAGAACTGGGAAGAGAGTATATGTAAACAAATTGTCTCTGCTCATGTTAGGGAGTCTGGAAGGTGGAGACTTCTGTGGAAAGACCTTCACCTTCATAGACTGGAGATGCATTCCAGTCACATTCCCATAACTAAAATTTATTCCCACGATGACCCCTGTAATTCATGCTAATTTTAAGGTGCTACTTGCAAGCATATGGTTGCTACTACATACACATGAAGGTTAATTCCTCAAGGTTATTTGCCTAAAGGGTATCTTCCAGCAAAAGCAGTCAGACCCTCCAACCTTAAGTATAGGTCACTGCCTTCTGATAAAAATCATAGATTGCTCCCCTGGCGAAGAACTCATGGCACCTAAGGTCAAGCCAGCTCAGAGAAGACCAAGGCTAGGCCACCGTCTTAACTCTAGTGCTCACCATCTTTTACACATGTACCTTCCTGTCATATGTATGCCTCTAGTACCCCCCCTTTCCTTTTGCATGTATATCCTTAGCTTGTTTTGGATATATCCTCTTCTGTTATGTGTATGCCTCTAATACAATCTCTTCCTGTTACATATGTGCTTACTGTGACTTGCAGGCATGAGATTGTATAAGTCTACGAGAAAACACATTACTCCTTCATTCTGGTTCTGGTCTCCCTTAGGAAGAGGTAAGCCTTTGCATGCTTTGTGTCTTCTGATGTTTCTTTAATATACCCTCACTTACACATCCAGCCCCATGTGGAGGCTGGTTCCTACCCTTTTCTTTCATCCTGGTGGAGTGATCATTTGGAATAGAACCATATCTGTTGCCGCTATTTAAAAGAGCATATTTCAAGCTGTTGAAGCAAAGAAGCCACTCATCTGGGGTACATAAGGAAATACCAACTTTCTTCAGAAGGTTTCCAACATCATTGCAGAACAGTAAGTGTTGTTCTTTGGTTTAATAATGGCAACACATCATTTCCTTCTATAAAATGTAATTGTTGTTCCAGGTTTTTCTTCTTAATCTGGAGACAAGCAATTTAGAAAACTCCTTGGAAATATTTAGGCCCCTGAGCAGATCACTCCATCCATTTATTCTGGTTAAAAAGTTCACTGTGTGAAGTTGTTTGGAAATCATTGTCACTGACCCTGCTTTCTTTACGTCTCATCTTCTGAGAGCTGTGGTAGTTTATGGAGAGAGGGAATGGGTATAAGCTCTGTGTGTGGAAGAGTGTGCATTATAGGAAGTAGATGAATAGTTATGAAGCAAAGGTCATTATACTCAAAAAATTGTGGGTAATTAAATACATAAATTTCCCATTCAAATAAGGAAGTTTGTTAGGATATCCCGATTCTGCAGAGCAGAACTTTGAAAACAGAGGACTAAAATTTCATAAAATTACCCTATCTGAGAAACTAGAGCTAATGTGGTCCATTTAATGCAATTTTCTGAATCTTCTGCATAACACCAGGAACAGACCTACAGATCAAGACACCAAGACAAATGTTTTTGTTTGGGGCCTGTGTTATCCCTCCTAAGGACTTTTTTTTTTTTTTTTTGCTTTTTACTCCTCATGTTGAATTTCTGAACATTAACAATTGCATGACCGCAACAAGCTGTGTGCTGCAGGAAACATATTAAGCTTTTCTCCCAATTGTTACCCAGGTTACTTGCAGCTGATTTTTTCCCCATCAATCATCTCAGAAAAAACACAGATAAATCTCAGCTTCATTAGCTTCATCTGAAGCCTGGGGAAGGTTAGCAGGGGAACTGTATATCTTGAGTAATCAACTTTGTACCTCAACATTTCTGTGTGTGTTTAAGTATAATCAGATCAGAGTCCTTATTCATATACCTGAAATACAGCTTCATGCGGTGCCTGGATCAGTGACATTCTCAGCAATATAACTAGGGAGGTATGGGGTGAGGATTAATTTCCAATCCTCTTACTAGACCTATTACTGAGCAGATTTTAAGATCTGATGATAAATTCTAATATATACCCAATTTGCTCAGCACCTCAAAGACTTAAAGAGATGATTTACCTGAAAGTTATTTAACTTGATTGGTTCTGTTTTTGTAAAACCAAATGCTTCTCTTTTGTTATTTAAGATTTCTGTATTTTACTGAATTCTTACTCCAAAGCTCCCTGTGTTATCAGTTTATGGAAAGGAGGAGCTTGTTTTTCTGTGAGAGAGATGGAGGGGCTCTCCCAGGGAAGAACACATCTCAAAAGGGAGCTTGTAAGGCAACTTGGCATTAGTAAAATGCTAAGACTCTGATTTTTATAAAGTTCAAATTTTCCCTGAGTATAAATAAAAAAAAAAGCTCCCCAAATGTAGACTATTTTTAAGAGACCATCTAAATGGAAAAAAAAAAGATCCATGTAATTACATCATTTAGTTGTAACACTTGTGTTAATGCACATGGCATGTTAATGTGTTAAATGTGTGTTCTTTTTCAAAGTGGCAAACGCTATATTATGGGTTTTTTGTAGATTCGCTTATTTAATCCTTTTGACTACCTCAGGTGATAGGTAATGCTTTCTCCACGTTTCTCAGATGAGAGACTAGGCACAGCGAGTTTGTCATTTGAACTGACCTACCCTGTGGACCATAGGTGTAGATCTGGTTAAACAAATCAAATGTCTCCAATTCTTCACTAAAACCGTACAAAATATATCATGTTGTACAATATATCAACTGTACAATAGATATTGTTGTTTCATGATTTCATATAGACTTAATAAATCGTGTAGAGGTGGAGTCTAGCCTGTCAATCATGTCACAGCCTGATGATGTCTCCTTGAGGGTGGGACCTTTTTATAAGGAGGGTCCTGGGTACCGCCCCTTTTCTCTCTGCCTTCACCTTCCTGTTGAAGCGTCACACTGGGGGCTGCCAGAGCCCTGTGATGACACCATCCCCATTGGATCCACAGACTTACTGACCGATGATGTTCCTGCATTCTGCAGCATTACATTTGGCCAAAGAGGGACTTACGGCCTAGTACTGGGTGTATGGACTTGATCTGGACTGGGTTGGGATATTTCCTTGATATATACTGTAATTACTTCTTGATATAAAGCTCTCTCTTACACACATGCATAAACGTCACTGGATTTGTTTCGCTAGTCAACCCTGCCTAACACAATAGCAATGGCTAAACATAATTTATGTTTAACGTAGTGACTTTCATTGTTTATCAAGTCCATGTCATTCCCTTTCTTCCATTTAACTTGTGTCATAAGCCTTTCCCCATGCTACTCATCTATTCATGAAAATAAACTGCATTTGAATACAATGAGCCAGTTGGCTACATTTTTAGAAAATGAAATATAGATGTCTCACTTCACTTTGTGCTCAAACATACATTTCACATCAGTATTCTTTGTTGCTGTTGTTTGAGGGTCCATGGAATTGATTGGAATACAGAGTGACCTCAAGTGACAGGGTTGAAGGGCCCCCTCTGGTTTTCTTGGCTATAATCTTTGGCTATAATCTTGGCTATAATCAAAGCAAATCACGAGGTCTTGTTTCCACAGAGCCACTGGGTGAGTGTGGATTGCATCGATGAGAAAAAAAAATCCCAAAAACAAATGAATGAAAATATAATAAAGCAGGTCTATAGGAGTATGAATTAAAGTCCAGCCATCTACAAGTTTTGTGACCTGAGCAAATTACCTACTGTCTCTGTAAAATGGAAATGATGTTGTTTCTTATTCAGAGGGCCATTTGAAAATTAAATAAAGGGTGCTCACTGTGTCTAGAAGCTAGTAAGGTCTCAAGGAATGCAGATAATGTTATTATAGCTAGTCCCCAAACCAACAAACTCACCATCCTTGAGTCCATTTGGGTTCACGCAATCTAACAGGGCAGTGCAAAACTGTGCCCTCCTGGGGGTGGCTGAGGTGGCAAATTTTTGTGAGAGCAGAAAGCCTCCTCCATCTCCCACAGAGCAGCTGTTGAGTTTGAATGGCTGACCTTTTAGTTAGCAACCCAAGGCAGGATTTACACCACCACCGGAGCTCCAGCCTGTGGTCTCTGAGGATGGAAAACATTTTGCACAATATTACAAGGTATTAGCTGTCACCATCCCAAAGATGGACTCCATAAAAAATAGTTTCGCTGGCATCTATTTCCCATATCACACAATCTCATCTTTCAGTCACATTCAGAGGAGTTGTACCATCACCATCACAATAAATTTCGAAACACTTTTTGTCTCCTACTCATCCTCCTCTGCCATGTCCCTAGGTAATTATTAATCCAGTTACTGTCTCTATAGATTTATCTATTCTGGAGTTCATATACAGAAAATCATACCAAGCACAAACAGGAAGCCAGCTAGCAAGTGATCAAGCAAAAACCACAGCAAAACAAAACAGAGAAACCTTAGTCACAAAGAAAGCAGAAAATATTTAAAATGGAAATAGTTTAAAGTGGGTCAAAAGGGACATCAAATGCTAAGGTGCTATCTTTTAACCTACTCCTGCCATAATCGACTTCACAATGCTCTCTGTCTGACTGGAAGGCTACTCACATCCCTAGAGGGGATTCACCAGACCCTTCATCCATGTGGGGGATTTTCAAATGGAGCTTGGGTTCCCACCTCTAGCCTGCAATCCAGGTGGTCACAATTTAAGCTCTGATACCATTCCAACCATTGTTTTGGGTTCTATTATTTACAATCCTTGGAATACACAGGCTGGTGTGCCTGTCGATGTAGTTAACACTTCACTTTTTGGGTGACTTATTTTAAGACAGACCTGAAAGTTCCCAGGCACTAATTTTTCTGATAACTAGGCACCATCTGGTTTTTTCACCACACTTTGTTAGATGCACCCAGATCTTCAGTGATCTCTTCATGAGGGTGGCTATCAAGTAGGGCCATGTCATAAGAACTAACTGTTCTTAGCAAAGACTGACTCTTCCCTTCAGAAATAATTGGACTCCCACCCTATTTTAACAAGAAAGTTTCAATCTAATTTGTATCTAACGGAGTCTTTCTATTCCAATGAAGATTTACAGTCTAGACAGCCCACCAGGGCAATTTGACTTTGTCCTATGGGGTTGCTCTGCAGGGGAATGGACTCCATGGGAGAGAGTTGGGTTGGGTCCGGAGCCAAGACTCTTGAGTGCTAACCTGGAACGTTGGAGGTGTCAGTCTAAGGGTGAGCTACTTCCTAAACGCAGCGTCTGAAATGCTATGGAGCATGCTGCTCTGACGCATGTGGGCCTGCCATGAGTCACAAATGGCTCAACCTCAACTTACTTTTCATGAGGAATGACTTTTATTCTTATCCATGGCTGGCTTTGTAGGAGTGAAGTCAGTTTTTAAATCGTTCAGAAATGGAAATGCCTCCTTCCTCCTCAGTCTGTCCTTTCCTTTTGATTATAGACTCACAAATGAGACATCCGGAGTATGAGCCTGCATATATACAAGAGGCAAAATCTACTTTCCATAACCAGTCTCCACACTCCAAGGGAAAAATCTGGCCTAATGCTTAAATGCATAAATGGTGGGTGAATTTTATCATGAAGCCTCGGGTTTGATTTAGTCCTGTTCATCCACCCAATGAGGTCAGAGTTGTTTGTGATTTAATATGAGGCTATTGACACTTGGGCATTTTTAGTGAGCGAGACATCCTGGATTACAAATCTGCATGTAAACCTGCTAAGCGTTCAACTTGCTTAGGTTGAAATGATAGAGTCAGGCAACAGCATTTAATCAGAAAGCATGGGCAGCAATATGTGAATGACTAATGAAGCAGTTGGCACTTGCAAGAGACTTGACAGTGATGGTTCCTAGTCAGACACCTTTGAGCAATGTATAATTTGAAGAGCAGATGCTGCAGCAGCCTATGGATAGCCTACAAGATTATGTGATGGGGTGAGAAAGTCCTTGTTTGGAACAGAGTAAAGAGAGAACAATCTTAAAATTGCTGGAAAACTGAGTGCCAAGATATATAAAAATTAGTCCTTAACAAATTGGGATGGATTTTGTTGAAAACTCCTGAAGCACTGAGTTGTGAATATGTGTATATGTGTATGTGTATCCTCCCTCCCCCAGTAGTGTTTTGTTGTTTGTACATCAGGCCACTATGAGTTGAAACTGACTTCATGACATCTAACTACATACATAAAATTGCATGTATCACAAATGTAAACATAATACAGTTGTATTAGAAAACCAAATTCACTGCCTTTGAGTTGGTTTTGACTCATGACAACCCCATAGGACAGGGTAAAACTGCCACTGTGGGTTTTGGAAGTAGAAAGTAGAAAGTGTCATCTTTTCAATTCTGTGCAGCTGGTGGTTTCATCCTATGGTCTGTGTGGTTTTAAACACTCTGCCCTCAGACTTCCAATGTAAATAGATCCGCACATGGAAGGATGTAGGGAAATGTGCTCCTTACCTGCTATGAAGTCAGCGCCCAGTTCATGGCAAACCCAAGACTAATGGGACAAAAATGCTGCCCGGTGTCCTCTCCAGCTTCAAATGCACTTCAGTTTGGACTGTGGTGACCAACAAGATTCCCACTGACTGATCTCTGAGCTAGATTCCCCAGACCCTTCTTTCCTCAGTCATTTTTGTCTGGAAGCTCTTTTGAAAACTCCTCACCATCATAACAACACCCAAGCCTCCACTGACAAACAGGTGGTGGCTACGATCGAAGTACACTGTTTGGGAATCAAACTTAGGTTTCTCGTCTGACAGGTGAGTTTTCTACCACTGCTCTACCTCTGTTCCCGTCATGCTTCAGTGGTGCCATTTTGATCTGTACCTTTAGTTAACTGTCCAATTTGGGGAGTTGTGTGGGTTTGTCAAGCATTTTGTTTTTCTGCTTGCCCTGTGCTTAGATTTTGATGCAATTCTTACATTACTTGGTTTTTAGACTTGAAAAAAATGCAAGTCCTTCCCACCACCTCTCCCTCAAGAGCTTTGTTCCTTGCTTGTGCTGTTTGCAAATGTACAAAGTGGTACTTGCTGCTTCAACAGTTACAAAGATCAAGTGCAGTGTAAGTGTATTAGAAAAATCCTTAGGTGCGTAAAGAGACATAACCATTTCAAATACTGAGTTTGCGCCTCTGCAGCAGAGACTGCTTCCTGGCATCCATTCTTTGGTTGTACTTTAATAATAGAAGGCTTGGGTTTGTAAAGGTTTCATGGAATAAAGATTACACTTCCCTTTCTTTGCTGCAGTTTAAGGCAACATGCTGTAAGTTCTGGCCAGTGGACACCAGGATGTATCATGGAGGTACCTTCTGGGTCATATTCTCAGGAGGAGTAGGTCCTTTCCCTGTCCACTCTTCTTTGTTGGCCAGAATGAGACTATGATGGCTGAAGCTCAAGTGCCTCACTTACCAAGGAAGCAGGGATCTGTAACAGATGGCAGATGAACGAGGCAGGGTCTAGCTCCCTTATGATGTTGGAGCCACTAAACTAGCATAGGGCTTCTTTGGAAAATAGATAACACACATCTGTCTTATTTAAATCATCTTTATTTAGGCTTTTCTCTCTCTTTCAGTTGAATCTATTTTGAGCATAGACTGTATTTCCTGCCTTTTCTCTATTCATTGCTCCATTTCTTATCTTTCTCCTCCAAGTATATGGTTTCAAATGTTAGGAGCAGTACAGGCTTTCTTAGCCTATGCATGGTTGGTATTTTGGGTCAGGTTAAGTCATCATCGACCCAAGTCAAGAAGCAAGAAGAGGATCACACATTTCTTGATGAAGACAAGTGCATTTTTGTTGTTTAAAAAAAGGGAGAGGATCAACCTCCTACAGGTAAAAAAAATGACTAACAATATTTCTACCCCAAGGTATGCCTGGTCCTTGTACAGTGTGCCTTGTACTATGCTCTTAATAGTACACATTGGTTTGAGTTTCTGCACATATTCTGGTTAACCAGGCTGCAGGACCAAGAATACTGGAACATTCAAATCTGGAGCTTTGAAGTACACAACTTTATCCATAGGGCATATCAAAGGATGTGATGTGGAAACCCCATTAGGTGAACTGATTTCTACCTTCAACATACCTGCAACTCGAGAATTTAAGGTTGCAATGACACAGAGTGTGAAGAAGCAGAGGATAGCTATGTGAAGAGTATTGATCTGTCAGCGGGTGGACTAACATTTGCTGTCTACTTCAATACTCTACTTGCTTTATTAAGATATGTATTATTCTAGTAGACGTGTCTGAAATTGCTATTATTGTTGTAAGTTTTGTGTATTATTGTTTTTCAATTTTACAATCATTGTACACTATCATCAGTTTTGCTTGTCCACTGTGGTAGTTACATAATTTCATGTTAACTTGATGAATAGAATGAAGGGGTGGAATCTAGTTTGTCAATCAGGTCACAAGGTAACATGCACCAGAAGGATTCTGGGAACTTTCTCTTTTTCTTCTTGAAGGAGGACTATATCCTTTCTGGTATACGTTCCTGTGGACAAGCCAGTTGGAGACAATCTGATGGCAGCCAGGGCGCTGAAGATACATTCACTGCCATTGGACCCACAGGACCTTCCATCCATGAACCAGTGATCTTCCTGCCTTTGGCATCATATGTACTGTGGGAGTCTCAAGAGGAATTCAAGGGCTAATAGCAGCTGTATGGACTAATTTTGAATTTACAGACTTGATCTGGACTGGGATGGGATGTTTTATTGATGCATAATTGCTTCTTGATTTAAAGTTCTCTCTTACACATATATAAGTATCAATAAATTTCTCTAGTCAACCTGGACTAACAAAACCACCAACTTCCATTTTGTGTGTGTGTGTGTGTGTGTGTGTGTGCAAATAGTGCCCAGTCTTATAAGCACTTAATCTGTGCAAGTTGCTAATCATTGAATTGAGATTTGTAGTTAGCCTACACTTGTTTAATCTTTCTGTTTGAACTGTACTTTAAACATATTACCATGATCTATAAACAGAAGGATCTTAAGTTCCACGGAGATGATTAATAAGATTCTCTACCATAAAATAATAAAGGTGTCTCTAAGGCGAACCAGAGGCAGATAGAAAGCATAGATTTAGGAATGGATTTTTGGCTCACACTTAATCCTAGCTCCAATGTAAGAATAAGCAGTTCTTATGATATGACCCTGTTCCATGCTCACCCTCATGAAGGAAACACAGATGATAGGGGTGCTGTAGCAAAGAGGGCTGAAAAATGGGATGGTGTCTGGCTATCAGAAAGGATAGCCCCTGGGGTCTTAATGATGACATCATACGTACAAATGTGCTTGATACAATTGATGTATGGATAGATACGGAAATTGTAAGAGTCCTCAATAAAATGTTAAAAAATTTTAAAAGCTTGTTTGAAAATAAGAAGCCATCTAAGTGAGACATCAATTAAGCACATGGAAAAAACACACCAACATCTGTGATCTAAAGGTATAATGATATCTAAATCTGAAGGAGGGAATGTTATGAGATTTAAAAATTTTGAAATTCTGGTTTGTAGAAGACTATAGATGATAGTGGAAGCCCAAATATATCCACAAGATGTACACATGGAATGAACCACCAGTGACTCCCCACTGACCATAAGTAAGGGATGAAAATAACCTGGCTACAAGAGAGAGTATTGCAGAAGAGATTAATGACAGATCTGAGTGAAATGGCTGAAACCTTTTCAACTGATTTCTCTTTTGATATACTTTGAGCTTTATCTGTTTTTTAAGTTGGAGCTTATCTCTGTTGCATCTTGTTATCATTAGCATGTTAGATGCTCTGTCATGTTTCTATGTTTTGGGATAATACTGGAAACAGAGTTCTTGGGTGGTTCACCAGTAGAAGGCTGGTAAGGAGGAGCTGATATCAAGAAGTATAAGGAGCAAGAAAAGATGATTATGGTAGTGATTGTACCACACTGCTTGATGTGACTGAACTATTGAATAGTATGATGTCTGGATTATGCTCTACTGACATGATTTCAAAAAGAAGCAATATGGAAATATCTTCAACAACAGTTTTATTGTGTTTTGTCAGGTATTTGAAATATTTCTTCATTAATATTTGAAACTTTTCTAATAGCACAATCTAGCTTGGTGTGCTTATTTTTTGTTATTTAAGGATTAACTGTATGAAGTAATAAACTACCTTTCAATATATCATTTTTTTAGCTTCAGTCATTAGGACAGTGAATTGGTTGTCAAATTATTTGAAACTCACCACTGGAGAAATAGGGGCCTTGACTCACTCAGGACCTTTAATCTTGGAACTTCAGATAGGAACTTTGGAGGAAGGTTGGGCATTGACATTCTATAAACATGAGGTCTAAGGGTGTGATGGGTAGGTTTGTTATGCCAATATGGCCACAGAAGATTGGTGGGTCTGTTGTGACAGCATGGCCAATGAACACACGGGATGAATTGAAGGGCAGAGATAGGAAGGGCTCGGCAAGTCCCGCCCTCTCTCTTGCTTCTGGATCGTTGGACCACAGAGCTGCCTTGTTCGTCCTGTGCCTCAACCTCCAACCAACACTACCCGTGGGACACCTAATCATGGACTGTGTTGCTGTGAGTTGAGGATTCTTCAAGCCCTACTTTGCCACACTCCTGGGATATATATCTCTTGAGCTGGGGACTGTTAGACTCTATCATCTGGCTGACTGTTGGCAACCTGCTCTGCTGTTTGCTGCCTGTGACAAGATAGCCTGGATTGCTCTATAGAGGACTACTCAGCAGCCCTCAAGACTTGAAGGACTGCTAGTCTTCTAGTTGCCTCACGCAAGTGAGTTGCATAGAGCAATCTGTACTGCTTTATACATTGTTAACTGTTTCTTTCTTATCTTATATACCTTTCTCTCTATATAAATATATAAAAAGAATTACTAGTGTCCTGATTTTTATTTCTCTAAGAGAACCCTGCCTGATACAAAGGGCTAAAGAGAGGAGAGATGGTTTTCCCTTCTTCAGTGCAGAAATGAAACATGGAAGACCTTCTTAACAAGGACACCCTCAGGTGTCCTTAAGTATGTGGCAGAAGCAAAGAACGGTTTCTCAGTGGCTGTGGGCTTCAATGACTCTCCCACTGATGATCCTCAGAGGAGGACATAGAACCTACAGATGACCCCTTTTGGCCAAATGTGTGGGATAGATACTGTGACTGAAAGGTAGGGACAGTTGAAGCATTGTATGCATAATTCAACCTAACAAGATGAGAACTCTCCTTATTTGTACATTTGGTGTTGATATGTGTGTAGAAATAACTTGACCCAATTTTCCTGTTTTTATAGGTAAGGGAACTGCAACATAGAAAGGAGAAGTGTTTGCTTACTGCCTCTCAGCTCCTTAGTGCCTGAAGTAGGGTCAAACTTAGGTCGCCTCACTCACAGGCCATGTTCCTGAAGCTCCTGCTGTAATCTATGTGTGCTCACATGCACACATACTTGGTAAGTGTGTTTTACTCACAGGAGATACACACACATACATATACATATGGATTCATTCAAAACATATGATAGTAATTAAAATACTCTAATGAACTTTCATGTATTCATCACCTAGTTCCATTAATTATCAATCAACTCATGGCCAATTCTGTTCATCCCTTTCTTTTCTCCTTTTTTTTATAGGCATCACTGCCTTCTGGTGGTGGGTGTAGGAGGTCCAGCCTTTGCTCCTGGGAGCTGGAATTGAACCTCCAACCCAGTGGGCCGCAGTCCCGCGCACAACCACTACGCCACCAGGACTCAGCCCTTTTTTCTCCTTTAGTGCATTGACAAATGTCCTTGATGTAATGCTTTTGTTTCCTTCAGTATTTCCATATGTAGCCTAAAGAAATATAAGCTCTTGAAAAGTAACCACAATGCCATTACAGCTTCTTACAAACTTAACAGAAACTCTTGAAGATCAGAAGATCTCAAATCCACTTGTTAACACAGGTTCTAGCAGAGGTGTTACAGATCTTGTCTCCAGACACAAGGAGATTACAACATGAAGGGGAAACAGGGCACGGGAGAGAGAGTAACACTTTATAGAGAGGCATGTATGTGGGGTGCCTGGTCAAAATGAGAATACCCAGTGAAATCTGAATTTCCATTTCAGATCATTTGAAAGCCTTCCTTCTAAGTGTAAGTGTGTCTGTTAGGTGCCACTAGGATGGTTCTGACTCACAGTGACCCTGCGTGCAACAGAATGAAACACTGCTTGGCCATGTACCAGCTTCGCGTTTGCTCTTGCATTCAAACCTATTGTTGCAGTCACTACGTCAAGTCCTTTAGTCCAGGGTCTTCCTCTTTCATGCTGCCCCTGCATTTCACCAAGCATGATTTCCTTCTCAAGGACTAGTCTCTCCTGATTACAAAGTGTCCAAAGTATATTAAACAGTCTTGTGATCTATGTTTCTTAGGAATATTTCCGCTATAATTCTGTGTTACTTTGGCAATCCATAGTAAATTCAATATAAACTCATGACAAAATAGGTATTTGCTGCTTGTCTTAAAGTTTCACTGGGTATCCTGAATTATTTTTGCTAAGTCGGCCAACTCTATGGGGGAGAAGAAGGAAGGAGAAGGCTTCTGGTATCTTACTTTTCTCAGGTGAGAAGGAGATAAAAAGTCTTCCTGAAGTCTTAGAAAGGTGAAAAGTTCTTCACCTCTTAGTTATTTTTCCTATTACTAACAAATGAATGTTATTAATAATAGTTATTTCCTATTATTAATGATTATTAATAGGTACAGTTTTATAAGTGTCTCCTAATCCAAAGTTCTCTACTCTTCCAAAATCTGGAAGCACTTGACCTCTTAAATCACCTGAGAAAAATGAGACACAGGCATTAGTAATTTTAGCTGCCACTTCTGGAATAATGAATTTGTGTCAGGTGTCATTCATGTACCATAATCTGTGCTAATTATTTTTATCCTTCCAAAGTGTCTCTCTGTAAGCATTCTCATTTGATAGATAATGAAACTGAGTTCTAGAGAGTTGATGTGATTTTAGCAATTTCATTCAGGTTGTGATAAATCCAGATTTCAAGGTCTAGGTGGGTTTGGCTAGGCTGTTTCTGGTCTGATGGGAAGAATGGATGTTTGAGGGAATTGACTTACAAGGGTCATAGGTGGAATCATTGACCCTCTCTAGCTGTTTTGGTTTAAAATTTGTGATTTAGTCACTGACAAATTTCTCAGCCCCATGTGAAATTGTAAACCAGAGAAGAGGCTTTTATTGCTCAGCATGACACCAACCCCTGGGGTCCTGGCGTGGGAAGGCAGGGCAAGGAAGGAAGGTTACTCTTATGTCCTCTACCTCGTAGATTCCCATCGAGACAGAGGAGAGTGGCTAGTCAGGATAAGAAGTTTACTCAAGAAGCTGGGTAAGAATATGGACTGTGGTGACAGAGGTCTGAGGAGACCTTGAATCTGCCTCTTCTAGCTAGCTCTCTGAGCCTTCTAAACCACATGGTTCCTTCTAAACCACATAGTTAAAGAAAAAAATTTTATTGACATTGTGGAAGTTACATAACTTGGTGTCAATTTGAGACGTAAAAGTGAATGGGTGGAGGTTAGCCTGTCAACCAGGTCACAGCTCGATGACCTCATTTAAAGGTAATAAAGGAGATGAATAGCTCATTGGAGGTGGGCTATATGGTCCCTCCCTGGGTGACATCTCAGCTGACAAGACACCAGGAGCTACGCTAGTGCCCTGAGCTGGAGGAGCCACGTAGAGACCCCTGCCAGCACTGAGATGCTTACAATACCACTGGATCCACAAGACTTCCCACCCACTGGATTGTGATCTTCCTGTATTCAGCATCATTACATGTGTTTTGTGAGTCTGAAGAGGACCTTATAAGATTGGTATCAGACATATGGGCTATTAGTGGGCTTATGGACTTGATCCGGACTGGGCTGGGATGCTTTCTTAATGTACAATTGCTCCTTAAATAACATTCTTTCTTATACATATCTGAGTGCCTGTGAATTTGCTTCTATAGTCTAGCCAGACTAACACAGACATGCTTTGCAGAGCAGAAGGTTTGATTGTTCACTCATATTAAGAAGAGTTGTGCAAGCACCACCCCGATCCATTTCAGAACATTTTCTTCTTGCACTTGTTGTTAGCTCCCCATTTTCCCACAGCCTTGCTCTTGGTGACTTTTAATACAGTTACTGACTATAGCTTTACCTAGTCTGGATTTCATGTTCAGAAAATCATAAAAAACTTAAACAGACAACAAAGAAAAACAACACCAACAATGCCAAAAAAGAAAACAAGACTGGAAAAACCTCAACCACAAAGAAAGTGGAAAATATTAAAAATGGAAACAATTTTATAATGGGTAAAAAAGACAATCAAATAATAAGATGCTACATTTTAACCTAATGACATCAGTCGTAATTGACATCACAATGTTGCTGTCTGAAAACAAGGCTATGTGTCTCTGTAGTCTATGGACAGAGATGTCATCAGAGGCTTAATCTATGTGATGATCCAGCAAATGGATTTGGAACTTCCATTGGCATCCTTGGCCTTTTGCAAACCAGGTGTTCCTAATTTAAGCTCTGATACTATTCCTTTCTTTGAATTTGTATTTTATTATTTACAATCTTTGGATCATGTGAGCTAGCATGCTTCTTCCATGTGGATGTAGTTGATGCCTCATTTAGACGGTGGTTTGAGACAAGCCTTTAAGATCCCACATGCTGCTCTTTTTGAAAGCTGGGCACTATTTGGTTTTTCACTACACTTTAAGCAACATGTTTTAACATAACTTGTTGTCATGACAGTTCTGAAGATCTAAAGAGATAATGTATGCAAAGTCTTTAAAGACATATTGCTTGATAAATGGTAACTTTATCTATTTAACTGTGACTGTTATCATCATCAGGGGTTTTTGAAAGCACAATAAACATTTGTCTTCAAACTGAGAGGTCAGTGGTTTGAACCCAGGAGGTGGCTCCATGGGCAAAGAGACCTGGCGATTTGTTCCTGTAAAGATCATAGCCTAGGACATCTCATGGGGGCAATTCTCCTCTGCCCACGAAGATTGCTTTGTCAGCATTGGCATCATCACATCATCTTCATCATCCTTCTCCTTACTAAGAAATTTGGCATGCTCTCACCTTATCTTTTCTCTCCATATTTATTCAGCTCTCACTAATTTGTGCCAGTTCTCGGGCACAAGGACAAAGAAGTTACTCTCAAGGAACTTAGAGGGTAGAGGGTAAGATTGATAAAAAGACCAGACTAGAACAAATGATAACTAGCATGCTCTGGATGGACTCAGGGATGGGTGAGTCTAAAGAAGCAGTGCTGTAAGTGAGAAGTGCTCATTTCAATGGGTTCAAGCCCAAAAGCAACATCCTGGCCAGGAGGAACCTGGCTTTATGATGTATGGAGCCAGGTGCTCACACAATGCTGTCATGAATCCCTGTCTCCCTGCTTCAGCTTGTTAGCTTATGTGATGATTTCATCTCCAGGCACCTCTATCCAAGTACCATCTTGTCAATTTACATTGCTTTGCTAAAAGAAAAGGTTTCAATCTTAATGATATCAGAACTGTTTTAAGCCCTGCCTTGCTGGCTTGTATTAAATGTGGGCCTTTCACTGGACCAGTTATTCTGAAGGCAGGGCCTTCCCAGATTCAGGCAGCCTGGTGATTCCACCTGCCCCAGACAAACTACCCAAACTGGCTTCTGAAGAGAATCAGGACTGTTCGTGGGAAGGAGGAAGGGCCCTTGGGTAGGCATAGGCATCAGATGTACATTCCAGGAATGTTAGTGGACATTACAGTCAAATCTTTAATAATAGGGGACTCTTGTTTAAAACAGTGCCAAAGCACTGTGGGTTGCTCAAAGAGTAGGATGAAAGTAAGAGTCTTCCCAGATATGTATATTGGAGAAGGTACAGAGACAAGGATATGGATGGAAAGTTGTAGTGGTGTTTTGAAGGATATTTGTTCCTTCATTCCCATTTATATTTCTTACTTGAGCTTCTCTTGAAACCACTGTGCAGGAGAGTCAATAGCAGTTTGTGCACCTGTTCCATGTAGATATTCATGGCTGCAGACACCCAGCAGATCCCCATTGCTGGTAGACTCAGGGTGCTTCGCTATCTCTTGTTGATTTCTCTTACATTGTCCATGCTTTTGTAAATGGTCCCATTGCTAGTATCTCCTCCATACACCTACTTGATGGTGTTGGCTGTGTCATGGAGGGGCCTTTTCTGGTATAATAGGTTTTCAACTGGAGAAATAGTCGATACAATTTGTCCTACAACCTCAGGTGTTTCTCTGGGTAGATCTTTGCCCAGCATGCAGGGAGAAGCTGTCAAAAAGCAGTAAGATGAATCTTGCAGCAGATCAGCCAAAAGTCAGCAGGGGAAAGAAATGGATTGCAGGCGATTTGTCACCAACGGACTATCTAATCAAGCCCCTTCATGATTTGTAATACAAAGTAGGCTTCAACAGGAAACATTTATTTTAGCTTCATCATTCCCTCCTCCTAATGATGTTTACTTTGCAAAATGCTTCTTATAATTTCCTTTTTAGGGGGGACTGCTTACTCCTGCCAGCATCTTCTTTTGTGCCAAGAGCATGAACAGCTCAAAGATACTAACTTTCTCATAAGAAATGTGACTCTGTTAATTGCCCTCTGAAACTGGTTCTGAATCTCAGCTGTAGAGGCAAATGAAAAGAGAAATTACACAGAAAGATGAATTAATGATTTGAGCCAAATATATATCAGAAAGGCTTGGTCTAGCCACTTTTTCTAAAAGCAGTACACGGAAGTCACTGAGTCCATTTGTCCTCTTATTCATCCATTCACTGTACATTCACTGACTTTGAGGAATTTGGATTGGACTCTACAGATGGAACGGTGAGCAAGATGGACATAGTGTCTGTTCATGCTGTGTGGACTTTATGGTAAAATGGACGAGACTGAATATGAATGGTTAGAAATAAGTTCAGGACAAATAGATTCCAGGGGTTATGTGATGCCATTAACAAAGGATCCTGTGGTAGTTACATAATCTGGTACAATTTGAGACTTGAGAGGGAAGGGGTGGAGGTTAGCCTGTCAATGAAGTCACAGCTTGATGGCCTAATTTGGAGACACCAAGGAAATGAATAGCTAGCTCATTGTTGGCAGGATATATGCTGACTCCCTGGGAGACAGCCCTGCTGACCAGACACATGGAGCTACACTGGTGCCCTGAAATGGAGGAGTCATGTGGAGACCCCTGCCAGCACTGAGATGTTTCCACCACCACTGGTCCACAAGACTTCCCACCCACTGGCCTGTGATCTCCCTGAATTCAGAGTCGTAGCACATGTTTAATGTGTCTGAAGAGGACTTTATGGTTTGGTATTGGATATATGGGCTAATACTGGACTTATGGACTTGATCTGGAATGGGCTGGGACATTTTCTCACTTCAGTTCAATTGCTCTTATATATAAAGCTCTTTCTTAGACACATCTGAGTGTCTATGGATTTGTGTCCCTTGTCTACCCAGACTGACACAGATCCTAAAGAAGCCTAAGAGGTTTTCATGCCTCTTCCAAAGAAAGGTGGTCACGTGGCAAGTGGAAATGATTGAATAGTATTATTCCTATTACATGGAATCAAATTCTATCAACATATTCCAAAAATGATGTAGCTATTCATCAACAGAAAACTGACAAAAGTTCAAGATGGATTTAAAAAAAGGCTGTGGAACAAGGGACATCATTACTGATGCCAGATGGGCATCTTGTTTTCTTTTATCATATTGGATGGTTGATTTGCACTTTAACGAGACTCTGACTAGATCACCGGAGTAGCCTCTATACTAGCCAAGCTGGTTCCAGTTTTCCCCCCCTTTTCCAGGTTAATGTACCCCAAATATATCTTTGATCACATCACAGCTTTGCTCAGAAATACCATGACTCAATGACTCAATGACTCAATGACTCCTTAGGCAGCACTCTAAGAATGTTCACATTTTTATAAAAAAACTACCTTGCTTGTTTAAATCCTACTATTCTGTCCATGCAAATCCCTAGGTGATACATTCTTTACTCATTATTCTGTAGTCTAACACGTTTCCCAGGCTGGCATCCATGCCTTTGGTTGGGCTCTTTCCTTCAGTTCAATCATCCCCACCCCTTTCATATCTGTGTTAGTCAGGGTCCTAGCAAGGCCTTTATAGTACGCCCCACCTAACTGAAAAGCATTCCATAGGTCCGGACAGGATTTAGGGAAGCTAGTGAAAGATATTGCACTGCCCCATGGCTAACAAGAATGAGCATCCATTATCAGCCCCAGAGCTGAAAGGCTGACAAAGGGTGAAGTGACCAGAACACGGTAAAGCTCATATAGCTTACTCCTTAGTCTGCCATTCATGATAGTGCACATTTTGTCTACAGGCAATGCTGGGAATTTAAACCCCACAACAACCATCTCCAGGAGGCTCACTCTGCTCACTTTCTGCCACCTAGGATGTCATTAGTTTAATTTAACAAGAAAGACAATGGAATTTACCATGTGAGATGTACAGGTCAGTTTTACCATAGCTAGAAGAGGGCAATAAATAATGGAGAGAAAGCATGGAAAGACAGGGAAGACCCAACACAAACTCCAACCTCTACAACTCATCACAATTCTTTGAAATAATATCCATTGTTAGAAACTCAGCATCAATGCCCACTTCTACCAGAATCATCCCACCGACTCTACTCCCTTCCTTTCCATTGAAAGCACTCCTCTCTCTTAATGTGCTTAGTATTTTCTTAAGGTGTCAAACATGGTAGCTCCTGTGTACTGTATTTTCCATTATTTAGGTTGGTCCCCCCCAAAGCAGTTCCTACAATGAGGATTTGAACTTAGAAGATTTATTAGAGACTTTCCTAGGAAGAACTAGGAGGGCATGGGGGAAGAAGGAAGAGAAAGAAGGCACTCCACTGAGCCAGTGCTTCTCAATGATCCTTAAGATACCTGAGAAGTTGACCAATCAGGCCCTTGGGAGAAAACCATCCAGACCAGTCATTGGTTAAAGATTTCTGGTTCCCTTTTCCAGCAGGTAAGGTGGCTCTGACAGTCTGTGGGCATCTGCATAGGAAAAATGCAGGTGCTGGCTATTGAAGTTGGATAAGTGTGCTAATAGGGCTTGCAGAGGCTGGGGGTAAAGCACTGAGAATGCCTGTTATCATTGCAGATGCTTCCCTCCACTCCTGGATGGTCAGCTTCCTTGGGATGAGGGCTGCCACACACATCGCTGTGTCACCTACATCTAGCACCAAGCACACAGGAACCATTGGGGAGGCAGCTCACCCTTGACCTACTATGCTGCTGTCTAGAAATTCTTCATAGCTATGGAACATGGAACCCTGCATTCTCACTTTTCCCCTGAGTCCTGCAACCGACGTAGCCCACTTCTGTCTGGCAGAAAGTAGACATTCTTTGTGGTTTTTTTTGTTTTTGTTTTTTGAGCATTAATGCCTTCTGGTGGTGGGAGTAGGAGGGCCAGCCTTTGTTCCTGTGGAGCCACTGCTGGAATTGAACCTCCATCCCAGTGGGCCACAGTCCCGCACAACCACTATAGCACTGGCACTGGGGCTCAGCCCCTCTTTGTGTTTTTATTGAATGAAGAAATAAATGCCTTCAGGTGTCATTCTTTAGGTGGCCAGTAGACACAGACAGGCTCCACGGGCATAGGAGGAGGAACTGTAGTCCTTTTGTCTTCAAGATACATAACATAAAATACAGGTCTTGTCAGCTCATCCCCTCCTCCACTTTCCCCAATATTCACACTTATCAAGGGGCCCCCGCTGACACCTGGGGAGGTGGGTAGGGCTTGTTTATTTTGAGCTGCTATTTATTTTTCTCCTCCCGTAACACCAAAGATTTCTGGCATCAGGCAGCCTCGGGGCGACACTATTTTTATTTCCCCAGCAGAATCATTAAATTTAGGCTTCCTTGTTTTTTCCTAGCAGAAAGGCTGTGGGTAAAATGGAATGAAGAGGCTGCTACAGGGAACTCTTTGGGGAAGGACTCTGAGAGGGAGTGGGCCTATCCACCTGGAGCTCATGGAACCTGCAGCCACAGGAAGAGGGGCCTGCAGAGGGTCCTCTAGGATGAATCATGAGACCTCTCGGTGGTGTCGAAGCAACACAGTGCTGTCTTAAATCCCAGAGCTGGGTGCAACTAAAGAATGATCCAGAAAAGTGGTTCTCAACCTGGGGGCATGACCCCTTTGAGGGTTGAACGACCCTCTCACAGGGGTCGCCTGATTCCTAACAGTAGCAAAATTACAGTTGTGGCGTAGAAACAAAATTAATTTTATGGTTGGGGGGTGCATTGGTCACCTTAACATGAGGACATGTATGAAAGGGTCCAGGCATTAGGAAGGTTGAAAACCATTGCTTTAGAGGAAAGGCCAGCAAATGGCTCATAGACCACTCTTTGTACTTCACTTTCACACTGAGGTGAACTTGGTCATGCATGACTTCACTCAGTATTGGTTCATTTTACACTCCCCTAGTGGAGTTGCCTTAATATCCCAAATAAATTAATTTTATTTCAATCTCTATTTCAAGATATTGATTCGAGACAACAACAATGTATAAAGTATTGAGGGTTGGAGGGGAGGAGAGACCAGGGGAAGAGGGGAAGGAATGGAAAAGCCGATACTAGGGGCTTAAGGGAAAAGGTGGACGATTGGAGAACAATAATAGAAGTGGACATGTGAGGGTGCTTGACGAGTATGCTTATTTATATATTGTGAAAAACGATGTATGAGCCCCTAATAAAATGATTGAAAAAAAAGATATTGATTCGAGAGAGCTCAGATTAAGATGTCTAAACAGGAAAGATATATTCATAATATGGCTTTTGGGATGATTTGACCTCTTTCCAATTTCCCAGTCTCAGTTCTGACAGCGCCCTCCCTCCAACATGCACTCACTTTCCCCCTATGCTGGACCTGGTCATGTACACATACTTGACCCCATCACTTTTCCTGAGCCTGCATGCTCTTTGACAATGATATCCCCTCTCTGTTTTTCCTTGCCAACTCCTGTTCATCGTTTTAGGTATTAGTTGATATGTCATCTCCTTTGGGAAATCATACAGAAAGTAACACTAAAGTTAGGTGTGCTTGCTGGGTGTTTTGCAACAATCCTAGGGCTGCCTCTTCAAACTATTCACTGAATTATTAATTCCCAATTTAAGTGCTGGATTTCCCCTTTGATTCACACAGCTCCATAAGAACAGGCACAATTCCCATATTAATTCCTCATTGTATCCTGAGAATCTGGCACAAGAACTTAATGATTATTTGTTGATTGCATGGGCGGAAAAATGAATGCTTCCTGTAGCTTTGGGTGAGCATAGCTTGTGGTCCAGGTTCTCATGGGGCACGTTCCTTAGTGATTCAACTTCAAGCCAGGCTTATGAGGAATATAAGTTATATTGGACAGCTTGGAGCTGCTCTCCTAAATCTACCCTACTCTACACACACACACACACACACACACACACACACACACACACATGTTCTTTAACTGCATGAGACAAAAGAAGAGAAATCGGGGGATACTTGTTTCCCCTCTCATTCTCCACCACTCGTCCTCTCCCTTTGTTTCCAGCACACAGAAAGACAACCTTCTTTTGCATTTACTGCATATCTTTCTGTGTTAATATATGCCATTTCTTCTGGCAAGAAAGGGACTTTTCCATTTCAGTGCCTTATGATCTCCAATTGTGCATCACCCCCTAAAGGGTTCCAAGGCAGACTTGGGATTTCAAGTAGGTAAGTTTCCCAAGACAACTCCCAGTGGTTTTTGAATGGCATGAACTTGAAAACACTGTTCTCAATGGTGGGGATCAGAGAGGGCTATTTCTCAGTTCGGGTCTTCCTCAAAGCAGACCCTAAGATAAGAATTTAGGAACTTCATTGGAAGGTGATCCAAGATGTAAATGTGAGGAAATTCGGAAAGGAAGGGAGAAAGGACAATAAAAGTAGGGTAATTCACAATGTGGAATGGTCACAGATTTCATCTCACTCCGATCCATGATAGTGCTCATCGAAGCAGTAGTAAGGAATCAAAGAATGTACTGGACAAATCTGTAGCACAAGACAAGGATGTCATTTTGAGGACTAAGGTGCACCTCAATTTAGCCATTTTCAATGATTTCATATACATGGGAAAGATGGACATTGAATAAGAAAAGCCAAAGGAGAGTTGATGCACTTGAATTATGGTGGTGACAAAGAATAATGGCAGTACCCTGTATTGCCATTAGAAGAAACAAATTGGTTTTGGAAGAAATACAGCTAAAATATTCCTTAGAAGTGAGGATGACAAGACTTCTTCTCCTGTACATTGGATATATTATCAGGAGAGACCAGTTTGGGAAAATGACATTATGCATGATAAAAGAGAGGATCAGCTAAAAAAGAGGAAGGAAGTCAAGGAGCTGGGTTGCACAGTAGCTGTAACTTTGGGCTCAAACATAATGCTTGGGAGAATGACAAGGACATGGGCCACGTTTGGTTCTGTCATGTATAGGGTCACTGCACATCAAAACTGATTTGACAGCCCTGGATAACAACGATGAGCTACAGTTTGCTACTCTGGGGACCTGGGGCTCCATTGTACTGGGGACCCTCTGAAGGAAGTGATTGGCATAATCATTGGGAGGAAAGACTGGAGGATTAGGCCATGGGCCCCCTCAACCCCCACTGTTTGAGAGTTGTCCCTCGAGCGTTGACTCTCCTGTAGATCCACATTGCACCTGCTTTCTGTGGAGCAGGCTCCTTTGGAACCAGAGAAAAGATGTGCATGCCTGTGAGGTAGGAGGTTCTCAATGCACTGAAAATAGTGTCCTCTAATTACAGCAGAAGTCAGGTGAGTAGGAGATAAGGTCTACTCATCTGCATCATCTGCCAGAGGGGTGGCATTCAAAATATATACCAACCTGCAAAATATTAACACACTAAATAGGACAGGAGCCCTATTTAGGCTCCTGTGGCTGTCTGATGTGGACATGATCATGAGTATAAGCTATCAGTCCTTCTCAGGTTATCGAAGTCCCTGAGTGACACAGATGGTTGGCACTCATCTACTTACCCAAAGGTTGGCAGGATGTGCACATCCGTGGCTTCATGGAGAAAGAGCTGACATTCTGCTTCGGTTCATTCTCTTATTACCTGAAGCTGCCACAAGTTAGGATTTACTTGAAAGTGGTGGGTTGGTTCTTGGTTTTTAAGGATGTAGAGATGAAGAAGAATTACAGTTCTCAGGCTGGCATCCTCCTGGAACAACTGATATAATTTCTGTGATGACATGTGATTCCAGAGCTTTTGCCTGAGTCCATTGAAGCTCAGAACTCTTATACCACAATTAGAGACAATATGGTGGTCCAATTGATTGTATGTGTTGCTTCAGAACACAGAGTCAAGCCTAACCCACGTCTTTTATCTTAATTTACTCTTTAATTTTTTTGCAAAATAATATATATTCTTATTTCTACATCTTTTATTTTTTTGGGGGGGCATCACTGCCCTTGGGTGGTGGGAATAGGAGACCCAGCCTTTGCTCCTGTGCAGCTGCTGGTGGAATTGGACCTCCATCCCAGCGGGCCGCAGTCCTGCGCACAACCACTCCACCACTGGGGCTCAGCCCCCACATCTTTTATCTTCTATCACCTGTTTCTAACTTAATTGTAAAATGTTTCTGTGAGTCAAAAGGCCTCAGTTCACTCTCAGTTAATGACTCTTGGAGATTAGAGGTGATTTCCATCTTTCATTACCTTTTCTCATGAGTTGATTTCAGAGGACAAGGTAAGTGGAGGGAAATCTAGCTTGGACAGTGGAGGAGTGGTGAAAAGCATTATTCCACTAGTTAATATCTTCATTGTTCTACACCTGCTTTTCAGGGAGAACCAACAACATTTTTTCCTTGAAGACCAACCTGTCAGAGAGATCGAAGATCTTTTAGAAATCAGCCTCCTGTGGTCTCTGTTTCCCACTTTTGATTTCATTGTGGATTTACATTAAGCCTCCAGACTCCCGCGGAGTATCCAGTGTTCTCTTCCCTTCAAAGAGAAAGATTTTGAGAAAGCAGCTAGTTCCCGATATTCACAGACCTTGTGGGAATGGGCAGCCCCAACCAATGAGCTCTCATTCTGACTCCCAGGAGCCCCGCTTCTCCAGTTGAAAGGCACTGCTACTTACTAGGTACTGTTTCTCAGGATTAACCTGCCCTAATGTGAACTGAAAATCTGTTTGAGGTCTAAGGCCATTCTTAGACAAGTAAGAAGTAGATGAGGATAGTGAAGTGACTGCCTTATGTTAATGTAGCAACATATTTGGAAATGGCTTTGTCCTATAAATGAAACGTGCATTGTAAAATGGCTGGGTTGGCTGGGATCCACCCAGCAGGGATCTTGAGGATTCCTATGGCTCTCCTTCCATACATCCGGAGCTGGCTGGTGACTCTGGGCTTGGGAACCTCTGTCTTGGTGGATTTCCTGGTCAGCAGGAATTTTGTTGGCCTCAAATCCTGGGGACACTTCTCTTAACTGAGTCTGTGATCTTGAGAATATTCTCTGTGCTTTTTCTTTGTCTTGGATTCTGAGCTAAGCTGGAGAGAAAGCAATCATCAACTGAATCCTCACTCTTCCCAGTTCTTGAGATGAAACTATCCTTTATGATCAGACCAGACTCATCTGGGTTCTACCTGGAGAACACTCTGTGGTTGTTTCCAGTATGGAGTTGACTCACATCCAAAGTAATAAATTAATATTTCCAGTTCTACCTCATCTACTTGAAGAGACAGTCACTAAGTTATTTGTTTATTCAATTTTTTCTTCCATTACCATTAACTTACTAGGCACTGTCCAAGATTTGAGGTTACTAAAAAGATAGGCAGTGTTATTGCTATTAAAGATCTTAAAAACAGAAAAACAAGCAAAGCAAACCCAAGTCCATTGATTTGAGTGGATTCAGAATCCCAGGACGCTGCATGTTTCCGAGCAGAACTGTGTTCCCGAGGGTTTTCAGTGAGGGTTAGCTTTGAGACAAAGACTCAAAACCCTTTCAGCTGAGGTCCCACTGGGTGATCTTGAACCACCAAACTTTGTGTAGATGAGTGCTTAGCTAATATGTGCCACACAGGTAGCCTCACAGGACAGTCGGTAACGGCTCCATGAATTATGTTACTTGTGTGACACTTTCAAAAACATAAAGCAATATCTTCATCATTGTAATCTGGCTTGCACTGAAAAATTGACACCTATTCTTCTCACTCTTTTTCCCCCTGTTGTCTTTCTAAAAATGATATGTCTGCCCATTGATGGCTCGCTCTCTCTGTCTTAGGCTTAATGCACCAACTGCACATTCAGCAGTAGAACTAAATGTCAGATTTAGCTTCTAGTTAGATATATTTCATTTTTTGTCACCCAGGATGCAATAAAAATACTTGATTCAGAATTATGCTTACAGTATTAAAAAACATAGAAGAAGAATATGTGGTATTCCATACATGTGCTGAATGGAACCTGTGCTTATAGCTCCTCTTAATACCCTACCACCTCAAGAGTTTAAAAATCACACCCTAAAAGAATGAAAGGAAAACCTGCATCCACACATCTTAGACTGAAATGAGAGAGAAAGAGATCCCTCCGGCCTGACTTACTGTTGCTTCTTGTCAAAGAACTCTTCTTGGCTCTACTGAAGTTGAAGCTCTGCTGAGCAGGACTCCAGGTGGTTTTTTTCCACCCCTCCCCTTTTCTTACAAAGGAGTATTTAAAGTTCCAATCCTGATCTCATTCTTGGGCCCATTTTTAGCTTCTAAAATAAAGAAAATTAGGGGTTCTAGGACTGGGTAAACTTCTGTCATGCTCACCAAATTGAGAGGGTTCTTGGAGCTCTTGTATAGGGATATCTTGATTATATTTAATTACAGGAAAACTTCACAAGGAGGCACAGGTTAGTCCCTTATGTACAGTGCCAATATCCAGGTTTCACTGGGAACAATCAAGGAGATATTCCTGAGGTACTGTTGCTGAGTTCATATCTGAGAAACAAGGAACATTAATAGTCCTTCTTGTCCAAAATTTGAATACTATACTAGTGATCCTTATAATTTTCTCTCGCATTCAATCCCCACCCCCAACCCCCTTTAGCTCCCTCCTTCTTTTCTTGAGGATCTGCCCATTCCCAATCCAGAGACTGCTCCATAGTCTTTCCTGGGTGGCCTGTCTCTCTAACTACATTTTTTTGCACGAGGAGTAGTCCCTATTCAATCAAAGCCTATCAAGGTTTCTCACACAGAAATTGGAATGGGGGCTTCTGAGAAGTTACTGAGTACCTATTGTACTTTTACAGAACTCAAGTCCAGTCAGCAATGAGAACGCTGTGATAGACTTCTGTGCCAGCAAGCAGAAAGAATTGGTCCATGGGAGAAAGAAAAACGATAGAAGAGCAGAATGATGACCACATGCAGAGAGAAGTGGGGCCAGTGAAACTAAGAGAGAAAGAAATTACAAAGAATGGGTGTTCTAGAATATTTCATTGTGTTCACATGGAAATTGTACATGGACCAAAAGGCAATCCTTCTAATAGAACAAAGAGTGATTGTGTATTTAAAACCAGGAAAAGACTGAGCCCCCAGTGGCGTAGTGGTTGAGTGTGGGGCTGTGGCCCATGGGCTTGGCAGTTCAAATCCAGCAGCAGCTCTCTAGGAGCAAGGCTGGGTAGCTCCCATGACTACCCACAGGCAGTGATGCCCCCCACCCTTAAATAAAACCAGGAAAGGTATGTATCATTTATATTTTCACTGTACTTACTCAATCTAAAGGTTTGGCAAATGATTAGAGAAGCTGGTCTTTATAAAGAAGCACACAATATCAGGTTTGGAGGAATGATTATGTAACCTGTGAAATGCAGATGACACAATGTTGATTGTGGGCACTGAGGACTGAAGCACATATTGATGAAAATCAAGGACTGCAGGCTTCAGTATGGATCACAACTTAATGAAAAGGAAATCCCAAATCCTCACACCTGAACCAACGGAGAGCATCATTTAAATGGGGAAAAAATGGACATTGCTAAGGATTTCATTTTGTTTGGCTCCACAATCAGTGCTCCTGGAAGAAGCAGTCAGGAAGTCTAATGACAGTGCATTGGGCAGATCTGCTGCACAGAACCTTTTTAAATGGTTGAAGAGAAAGAATGTCACACGAAGGTGTGCCTGACCCAAACCGTGATATTTTCTATCTTCTCATACGCATGTGGAAGTTCAGAATCATTGCATTTGAATTACAATGTGAGTGAAGAATACTGGAAGTGGCACAGCGAATCTGTCTTGGGAGAAGTACAACCAGAATGGAGCTTAGAAGCAAAGGTGGGGAGACTTGCACTTTGGCCCTATTAGTTCGAGACAGACTTCACCATGGTCAAGAAGAGGGCCAGTGAGAAAGAGGAGGACCCTGCCCCCCACCCCCATAAGGTGGTGTGACCGTGGCTGCAACCATGGGCTCAAACATCCACAAAGCGTGAGGCTGGTCCAGGGCCAGGGACTGATTTGTCTTGTGGAGCAGAGTCTCTCTGGGTAGGAACTGAATTGGAATGCATTTGATGGGCCCTAACAACCATACAACCAAGAAAGAAGCCTTTACCTGGCTTTCTCAATCATTAGGTCCTGTCTTGTAATTATACCTTTTGACATTTCATTTCATGAAATGATTCTAATCTTATTGATAGGAAATCTTGGGTGGTGCAAATCGCTAACCACTGGACTGCTCGTGGAAAAACAGTTGATGTTTTCAATCTACCCAGAGGTGCCTTGGAAGACAGGCCATCCAATTTATTTCCCAAAGGTCACAGCTTTGAACAACCTAGAAAGCAGTCACACCCTCCCTAGGGCATAGGGGATCTCTGTGAGATTCAAAATTACTGAATAGCAACTAAGAACAACATAGCTTATCGATAAACATAGCCTCCCCCTGTGTGTGTGAAATTTGGGTGAGCCTTGTTTGTGCAACCAGTGGGTCCTCCAATGGATTTGCACTCAATTTTTTCTCTGATGCCCAGGAACATGTTCAAGATGGTGTCTTTGCTTCAAAAGGACAGCTCAGGACTCAGGTCTAGAACAAAGATGTGGGCTTTATATGTGTCTTGGCATCTTGCTCACTAATATATCTGTTGCTGATGCTTTAGCATGAACATGTGCTTTTGTTCTGTTTTCATTCTCTTCATCAGGCAAAAAAAAAAAAAGAAAGAAAATATGATTCTATAATTGATATCCCCCTCAGAGAAGCGTGACTTTCCATCTGGGATGGATTTTCAAAAAGCCTTACTAGGAGCCCACCAGGTTGGAATGGCTCCAAGATTCTTGTCACACCAAGGCATGCACTTCGTTTTTCCTTCTCTGAAAGGTGTGAATTTGACCTTTCCATTGGTCACCCAGGTTGCCACCTTCAGCTACTTGCTACCGGGACACAAAGGGCTTTGAGGGGGAGCAGCCCACAGAGTGCTATTTGAGGAACACCAAGTGGTTCGCCAGGACCCAGCTGGTGCTATTCGCTCTCGCAAAGTGCCCAGAATGTGTACAGCTATTTTTGTTGAGTTATAATGCTATTGCTCGCAACAAAGTCTAATATTAAAACACTAATATGAAGAAGGCCTTTGGGAAGGGCAGAACATTGTCAAACTTGCTAATTGTGTTACGGAGAACGTCAAAACCCTTGTACTTCAGCTTCCTTATCTGGGAAATGCAAACAATACTAAGTTCCTACTTCATAGGGTTGTTATGGACGCTCAAGGAGCTGACATGCTGGACAGAATCTGGCACATTATATGGGCTCTTGACTTACTTATTTGTTTCTTCAAAATTTATAATATCAAGAATTATTAAGGTTATTCCTCTTGATGCTAGAAATCTTTAATTCTTTTTGTCTTCCCCCCAATAGTTTTACTGCATGTAATGCAAATATCATTCAATTCAATAGTTCAATCACATCAAGAGGAGTTTTGTTTTAAAACATTTTCTTCCTTCTTGTACTTATCATTTTTAGTTTCCCATTTCCTCCCCACCCCACTCTTTCCTGCCGTACCACAAAGGAACCATTAAACCAGTTATTGTCTCTATAGATTTACTTTTTCTAGATTTCATATCCAGGAAAACATTAAAACAAAACAAAATCTAATAAAACAAAACAGACACAAATTTCAATGGAAAAGAAAGGAGAAAATATTAAAGCTAGAACAAATTAAAATTGATAATAAATGATAGGGTGGTAAATTTTATTAATGAATACGAAATTCTTTTTAAGAAGGAAAGAAATTTTGTTCTGCTCTTTCCTCTTCTTACACCCTTCATTCAATTCTAGAAGCAGTGAGATGTTGAAAATCAGGCACAATAAAAATACTTTAATTTCTCCCACCCTTCATTTTCCTTTCGTCAAATTGTTGGGTTTGAATGTCTTTGATAACATTTGCCTTCTGTGAAGATGGTGCTAGAAAGAAAAGTTTGGGACTTTTCCCTGTGAGTTGCACAACCTTGATAGAAAATAAGTTTAGATTTAGATTTAGAATTTAGAATTCTTGGGTTTCGAATTTCTGAGATTTGGAAAGCGGGAAAGGCCAAGAACTTGATCTCTTGGAACACTGTAGGATGAGAAGAAGCCTCACAAGATGAAGGGTGAAAATCTTTCTCCTGAAAGGGTTTTCTTAGTGCATACATATGAAGCTTATAGTGTTGGGGTAGAAGAAAAATGAGAGATGAGGAAGGGGAATCAAGAAGTTCTAAGAGTTTTACAGTGAATACCTTCGTGAAATTTGTCTCAGAGGTTGAAACATTGACCAGCATTTTAACTCCCAAACTGTGGAGAATGACCAACAAAATTGAAAATCCTGTCAATCTGTTGGTATAATAATAAACGTATATACAGTAGTATACACACATGTACACACACATACCCTGTTTATGCTATCAGATGCTAATTAAAAGCTTACTGGTTAGAAGCTAGAAGCAGCTCCACAGGTAAAAAAACCTGTCAATATATACACATACAGACTACAGTCTATTAAACCTATAGGGACATTTATATTCTTCCCTATAATATTCCTATGGGTTGAAATGGACCCATCAGCAGGCAGGAACAAACCATTTATAATGTAAACTCAAAGAGTGATCATAGGCGGATATGCTCAACAAAGATCATTAATGAGTAAGTGAAAGAGGAACTGAATGAGTAAGAAAAATAGTCACATTGATGTAGCAAATGCAATTTGACATCTGGTATTGCAAATCTCACATAACACAAAACACCCAGAGACCATATCATTCAAATAATACTGACAAATATGAATAAACTTTTGAAGTTACACTGACATTGGCTATTAGAAATCAGAACCATTTCAGACAATCCTAGATGCTTGATAAATATATTCAGTTAATTAAAACAAAAAACTCTTATTGTATGACACCATCTTTGCCTTTATTTTAGAAATGATTTTGTGACTTTTGCATGCCATATACTCTGTAGCAGATCTGACATTATAGTGATGCTTAGAAGCAAGACCATGAAATCCTCAAAATCAAGCTTGTTTTCTGGGTGTTTTTCAAGTTCAGAAAGGATTTCTCTGTATTTTGGTTTGGTTTCCTGTCCCTGAAAGAATAAAGAAGAGTAAGTGAAAACCTACTTCATTGGTCATCCTGAGTTTTATTAGTAATAAGCAACAATGAAATATTTTGAGCAATAAAAACCTATCAAATTGATATCCATGCTGTCAGATAAGCATTGTGCTAACGAGTCTACAAATTAACTCATTTAATCCTCACAATGACCTCACTAATATATATTATGGCTATTTCCATTCTATTAAATCATTGCCAGAGATTCAGTAAGACTAAGGAGCTTCATAAGTTATTTAATTATGGTTGCACCTGGATTCTTAGTTTTTCCTACTTAATTTCAGCATCCATGATTTCAGAGTCTAGATATGTTTTCAGATTTTCAAAATAGAATTTATTAGACAACCCACCCCCCTGCAAACACTGCTGATGGGACTATAAAATTGCCCAATCATTATGGATAATGGCACAGCACAAACTTAAAAGGTTGGGAATAAAAGTACCATATGATTTAGCAATTCTATATGTGGTATTTGTATTCTTTAGGAAATAAGAGCATATTGATATCTTAGCCAACATGATTGCTAAAGATAGAAGCAAACATGGAAAAGAAAGCTGATGGTGCCCAGTTATTACAAGAAATAGTGTCTGGGGTCTTAAAGGCTAGCAATTAAACAAGTGGCTATCTAGTAGTGAAGCAACGAAGCCCATATGGAAGAAGCATATATTCAAAAACAAGAAATCAAAATTGGCATGAAGAAGCATAGACAAAGTGGAGACCTCAAACCTACCTGTTTGACCATTGAAGGTGTTCTTACAGAAGGGCCAGACTGGAGGGAAGATATATCCAGGGTGAAGTATAGCACTGATGAAACACATAACTATTCTCTATTTCTTTAATATTTCCTCTCCTTGTTATCATGGTCCCAGTTTTACCTCATTAATCTTATTAGACCTGCTTATATTCATTAATATAATGAAGATTGGCTAGTGCATGAAATCCAAGATAGATAAACCCTGCAGAAATAGTAATGGAGCAATGATACCATAGGGGTATGGGAAGAGAGGTGGGGAGGTGGGGAACTAATAGCAAAGATGACTATAACTCCACTTGAGGGGAACAATTAACAAAATTTTGAGTGGATGGTGTAAGATATGGCAAAAAGGAGAAAGGAATAAGAACATATAGATATATGTACACCAATGTTCATCATAGTATGATTCATAGTAGCAAAAATTATGTAAACAACCTAAATGCTTATCAATGAAAGGCTGGATAAACAAACTATGGTAGACACACAATGGACACTGCACAATGTTAAAAAATGATGAATCTACAAAACATTTCATTACATGGTGAGTATGAGGGACTTTATGTTGGGTGGAATAAGTCAATCACAACAGGACAAACATTGTATGAGACTGCTATTATGAGAAGCCAAGAAAACTTTTTTTTTTTTTTTTTTACAAAAAGCACTCTCTAATGATTATAAGAATGGGGGTGATGACAGGTTAACTTGGGTGAAGGGAAAGGCACAAAAATACTGAAATAAGCAAAAAAAATGAAGGCAGGAGATAGGACTGGGAACAGTGCAAGAGTTAGAAGCAACAGAGGTAAATTCTGTTATTACACAATGATGAGTAGAAGAACATGGGGGGAGCAAGTGGGGAGGGACAATAAAAGTATACCCACAAATATACATAGGTTTGACAGAGGTTATTCTACATATGTTCTGAATACATCCATAATTGTGATGGACTGCATTGGGAGCACAGTTATGAAAACTTATATGCATCCAAATACCATGAGGAGAGCAAGCTGTTGGTGGTATGACAGAAGATCATAGTCCCAGGAAACATCAAGGTTAATTGGCATAACATAATCCTCTAAGATATGTGACTCTGGTGAGTACCATCTGGCTTAAAAAAACACACACACTCTTGAACAGTTCTCTAAGGCGCAACAATTGGTCCAGAGCAAAAAAGCATGAAGAGATGGAAGATACATGGAAACAATTGGTCCAATGTACAAATGGATCATGCAAACTTCAGCCTTCACAACCCTCAGACCTCAAGAACTAGATGGTCCCTGGATACTTCTACCAACTATTCTCAAAAAAGTTACATTAGAAACTGCTAGAACTAACCCACCCAAGCCGGGGCGGGGGGGGGGGGGAGAGGGTATTGTTTATATCTCCATAGGGAAAGAGGGAGCAGACTTCAACCTAGTTCTCCAAGATGTGAATGCAACATACCAGTATGATGAGGGAACCAATAGAGAGGTCTGGAGGGCCAGCTGCAATCCCAACTATGTGGCCAGCCCCTACCCACCCCCAGAATAATTTACTTCAGAGGACAGCACTGAAGCTACAGCTCAGGGAGAGGGACATGCTTGAGCAGAGCATACAGGACCAAATGAAGGGGGAGGAAGAGAGAGTGGAACACATCCTGGCCCACCAAACCTTGAGGACCATATCCATGCTCAAAGCATCTAATGCACAGAGGGAAACATATGACTGGTCCCACTATGAGACATGGCATCCCTCAATGACACTTATCCCTAGGGGACAACACTGGAGACACAAGTGCAGTTTTGCACCCAATTTGAACCCATCACACCAAGGCAAAACTCTAAGGACATGCACAGAACAGCTGG